>PVJH01015308.1:0-54097 GCA_004026705.1 Nesogale talazaci
ATTGCAGCTTTTTAGTAGCATTTATTTATTTAAAAAAAACATTTCTTAGGGACCTGCCCCCAGTAACTAGGTATTTGCAGTAGTTACCGCTGGCAGCCTTCCCCCCTTGTCCTGCACACACTTTGAGCTGTACCCACATGACACTTCTTTGTTGCCTACAGGTTCATGAACCATCGGGCTCCAGCCAATGGCCGCTACAAACCAACTTGCTACGAACATGCTGCTAACTGTTACACACACGCAGTGAGTACGCAGTTCCCGAGGGCGGGGGGAGTGGGGGGGGAGGAGGGGGGAGGGTCTGGAGGAACCTCAGGACCATGAGTGGAATGTACTCCTCCCTGAGACCTTTCCTACCACAGTATGGGTGCTGGCTCTTGTCGCCAGAGGCTGGGGGAGCATGTAGAATGCTCCAAGTGCCCTGACCCACCACCAGCCACTCAGTCCCGCAATGTGTTTTCTCCAGTAGGCTCTGTAGGAGCATTGCCTCAGTTAAGTACCCCGTGTTACAGGAATAACCCAAGGAACCTGCGAGGAATAAATACTTTTTCCAGATCCAGGCATTTCGTGCGTGGGCAAGGAAAGTTCACACTTGGGTTAAAGATAAAGTGACCAGATGTCCTGCTTTTTAACAATTTAGCAACGTCCCATGGCGTTTTAAAATAAATATATTACAATACTAATTTTGTGTTCTATGAACATTTTTGTTGCTCCGTGTAGACCAAATTTTTAATTAAGAACCCCACCTCCACCCTGGTCAATGATGTCCCGCTTAAAATCTGATCACTTTAGTTTAAAGAGCTCCTTGCATTGACTTAGTGCTTCCCCTGAAACAGGCACCCACTTCCTCCCCACAGCCCATGGTGGGTCTTCTCAGAGCAGGGATTGTTCCAGAGTGTTCCAAAAGAAAACCCAAGTGGTCCCTCAGTTGTTACTTTTCCTTCATCTCTGGCCTAGAAAGCAACACATGCTCATAAGAATATATGAAAATACATTGGAAGCGAAATATAAGCCCTAGATAAATTTCTTTAAATAGAAGGCAGGTTTGGGGAATTACTTTGTCAGCTCATAAAACAGTGCCATCCAGTTATTACTTGGCATCCATCAGACTTTATAAAGCACCTGTTTGGGGTCTGATGATAGCAAATTCAGATTTGCTGGGTAATAACATCGTAACTGATCGCCTGGATGTAGAAAAGGGTTTTATTTAAATAGTTGCTATGCTAGATCCCATGTTAAAACTTGTTTTTCTTTGGGAGGAAAAAACAAATTAGTACCTGACAAGTTTGCCCTAGATTCCAGAAAAGGGCCTAGATAATGACATTCCAAGTAACCTCTTTTAATGGACAGCCTTGCCGGAACCCCTGGCTTAGATTCTGGGGACAGAAAGGGCTTCATGGAATGTTCTAGAGTGGAGTTTACCTCTGTCCTTTTCTTAATTGCATTCTCATGTGTACTGAGGTTTGCAGCAGAAAAGGTCAGAATGCTCCGAACCCAAATTTGGCTTTAAAAACTGCGTGGCCTAACTCCCAAACTCAGCTTTTAGAACTGCTTGGCCTAGCTTGACTTTCCACTGCCCTTGCATGGTTATCCACCTTTTATTCTTGCTCACATTGCCACTGAATTTGACAGAGCTCAAAGTAAAATGAATTCTCAAGCTAGTTGTTTGTCCACTGGTCCCCAAGAAAATAAGTTCTTTTTTTAAAAAGTGCTTAATTCTAGGGCAGGATTAGGCTAGAAAGATGATAAAAGTTTGAACAAGAGTTATTCCATGTGGCCTTTTCCCTCCCCGGTGGCTTCAATCTGCACCTATTACTTTCTTCTTTTACTAACTGCAGAGTTTAGTGAAAGTTAATCAGGAATGCTGCCTGATAGTTTCCGTGCTACTGACTAGAAGCCAGTGATGTTGTCCCTTGTGGAGCAGAAAGGCGAGCATTTGAGTGTCATGGGGTGCCTACTGGGGCCCACCTCAGCCGCAGGGACTCTCGTGGCCTAACAGCATGGCCCTGAATCAGCTTCCTGGGTCCCGACTGGACATGTCCCAAGTGAAGGAACAACCAAAACGAAGGGGAACCAGATGAAACCTCTGCATTAAAGCTCATGGAAGGGAGAATATTAATCTTGTTCAGCTGTGTCCCAGATTTTTTTGGATTACAGAGACCAGCAAACTTTCTAAAACGTGCAAACAAAAAAATCTTCCATTGTCTACATTTCAGGAAAGAGGGGCTGCTTTAACATGAAGGCATGCAGCAAGGGCAGAAACCTCAAAATGACACTCTTGTGAGTCGAATAAATATTACAGAGCAAACAGACATTATTATCGGTGGTTTTCTCTTTTTGACCTGGGCCATTGAAAACTGCCAACCTTGAAAATATATGCTGCTCTTAAAAAAGAAAGAAAATAAACACTGCTCTTATCTAGGACTCTCAGTCTTTTAAGAGGGCAAAAGTGTGTATTGAGGGGAAGAGAAATGGAAAGACCATTGCTACCACTTATATTCTTTACCGAAAATCAAGGAAAACAATTCTGTTGTTACAAAATACATTACGCAGTTGACTAGACCTTTGGATTTGTGGTTGTATGAATGTCAAATATGGTAGCATAGTTTCTCTCTAAGATTCTACACTTTGAAAATGTTTCAAGTCAGTAGACCTAGGAGTGGATTAGCCTTGCTTATGTGGAAGACACTATTAAAAATTAAATAACCCCCAAACTCTTGACTCCCAATGGCCACCAAATCAATAGGATGCATATATTTAAACTGAAAGCCAAAGCATGTGACTCAGGGTGTGTGTGTGTGTGTGTGTGTGTGTGAGAGAGAGAGAGAGAGAGAGAGAGACATATGATAGTACTGATTTGATTCGTTCATTGAACTTTTGCAGAAAACACTGGGATATCAGTGGTTCAAAGGGCAACAGGAGAGGTTCAACTTTAAAAAGTAGAACCACCCTGGGAAATCTGAATATCTGCTTGCCATTTGAATATTTTAAGTCGTTAATCTGCATCAGATGAACGAATAGGATGAACTACACCCCTGCTTAATTAAATTAGGATAAAGAACATCTGTTGTGCCACAGCTGAATAATGTTGCATCCCTCCCTGCTTACGCGTGTCCCCGCTGACTGGCACGGTTCCTGGGCACTGAATAGCAGTTCCTGCTCCCAGGGCAGCCTCGGACAGCTCCGCCTGGTTCTCGTGGTTACCCAGGAGAGGCAAATGTTTCCTTTAAGATCATCCCTCTTTATGAAATCACCCCTGGCAAGCTTGTGTGTTCCCCACAAAGGTCGTGATCCAATGAGACACACGCTGTTTCCCCCTCTTTCCCTCAGTTCCTCATTGTCCCCGCCATTGTGGGCAGCGCCCTCCTCCACCGGCTGTCGGACGACTGCTGGGAAAAGATCACGGCCTGGATTTACGGCATGGGCCTCTGCGCCCTCTTCATCGTGTCTACAGTATTTCACGTCGTATCATGGAAGAAGAGTCACTTGAGGTAGAGCCCCTGCTGTACACTAGACACTTGTCTGCCCTTGTCCACTGTCACCCTGCGCCCCACTGCTCAGGACTCTGCCTTGTGGTTGGCCAGCACTTGAGCATCCCTCCACCCTTCAACGTGTAGCTCTGCAAGCAGGCCTTTGCCCTTGGGAGCATCAACACAAGATACCAGCCTTAGCAAACACAGACAAGACCTCACTGGTCCCTAACACTGGCAGCTAAAGGCCTGCCAGCGATTTTCTCATGTTGTCAGGGAAACTAAGGAGAGAGGCAGTAGCTTCAACGTTGCTGACTTAGCTGTCACCTTGAATCAGTCACTTGGCCTCATAGGACCTCAGTTTCTTCATTAGGAAAATGAGACTCGTCATGCTTGACTCCCAGGTTTAGGCTAACAGGTGAATGAGAGAACAAGGGTGGTGAGAACGTTTGAAAGTTAGAGGGCTATAAGACTGCCATGTGGGGAGCTCTGTCACAGCTTCCCATGCCTGTTTATTGAAGCTCAGCTTTCAGGATTCCATCCTGTGTAGTCAGACCAGGCCCATATTCGCTGCTAGGAACTGGCAGGTACTCTCCAAATGCCACAGTGGCCCCTGGCCTCCCAACCGAAGGGGACAGAAGAACCTAGAGGTGTTCCTCCTCCCTGCATGTGAAGCATGAATTTGGGAGACAGCTGAGGGCGCAGTCCACTAGCTAAGTGGGAATGGTTACTAGGCCAGGAGTATTGAAAAACACAATAGAAGAATAGACCTTTTGATTTTACAGAATGTCCAAAATCCCCCTTCAAACAAACCCCAAACCTCAACCGGTTCAAACCCCGTGTATTACAAAGATCCACCTTCTCCGAGAGCAGAAGTTGGGATGCAGGAGAGGATGGTGGGTTGCTCCTCGCAGGCACAATCACAGGACATCAGAGTGGGACCGAGACTCAGAGATCATTTAATCCGCCCCCTGCAGTTTCACGCAGGGCGGGAAACCCAGGCCTGGCATGCCTGAGTCCGGGGCAGCAGCAGAGTCAGCGCAGCGGGATATCAGGCTCCCAGCGCTGGGCTGTTTTCCATGCCAGCCTCCCAATGATTGCATGAAGTTTACAGTCTGCAGCCCTGTCCTCTGAGGTGACAGCTCCCAGAGCTCAAAATAAAACCGTAACCTAGACTCATAAGGGTGCTTGGGGCCTCCGAGAGCGTACCTGTCCCGACTCCTCGGGACACACAGTCTTCAAAGCCCAGGGGCCAGTCCAGGAGCAGAGCACTTCATTATCTTCTTGGCACGATCCACGCTTGTGGTTGCCCTGGCTGACTTGGCTTTGCTGTCTAGATTTCGGAATCAATAAAGAGTTGTAGCGGCCGGCCCTGGTTCTCAGGGCCTCCCTGCCAGGGGCTGTGGAGGAAGGTGTCATGGAAACCAGACTCTAGAACCCTGAAATAGCATCAGAAGCCCTGGATAGATTTTTGCTGTGCATTACATTTTCTGTTTTAAATGTCCAAGGCCAGCCTTGACAGAAATAAAAAGAGTGTTTGCTGAGTAGGTAGGTGCTTGCTGAACAATGAGTGAACTTCCTCCACCATCTCATCTAACACTCACACGCATCCTGGGTGGAGGTAGTCCCTGCATTCTTCTGGTGAGACAGGTGATATCGGAGAGGTGGGTAGCAGATTGTGCCTAAGCCCACCAAGCGGGCTGCCTGCTGTCATGCTGGGCGTAACAGTTGAGAGAGCTGTGTTAAAAAGACCCTACTCCCGGCTGGAAGTCCCAACCACCTAAAGAGTTAAAGATTATATGTTCCATCTATCTGGCCCTTTGGAAATAGAACTTTCTGGACTACAGTTCCTCGTTGTATTTTATAAGCTCCCCCACATGACTGCCACGCTCAAATTTGAGCAGCTTAGATGAGCGTGACCTGATTTGAGATTAAACTAGAATCACCTAGTAGATGGACAATCACACTAGTTGGTGACTCCAGCTCACAACTGGGTTTCCCCGTCTGTACAGACACCAGTCGACGCCGTGTACACGGCAAGGCAGCACATGCTGCGCTCTCTTGAATCATCACTATTAGGCCTCGGCTGCTGGGGAGGGAGACTGGGCTCTGTCCCTTCCATCTCATGCCTAGACCTCCATGAGCCAAGGTCTCTGTGCACTTCCTGGCCTTTCCATCTGGAAGGAGGAACTTGATGGGAAAGCCAGGTGGCAGCTCTCGCAGCCAATGTGCCTTTCCTGGTCTTTGTTAAAGCTGTTCCTGGATTAGGTTGCTCATTTCCCTGGTTGCAGCCTAGGTTCCACACTGGGGCCTTTAAAGGCACAGCTGCTCCGTAGACATGCTAAATGTGACAGACATAAAGAACATGACGTGATTTCGGCCAGCTGACTGAGACCATGGAATTGTATTTTAATTTCACGTTATGTTATGCTGAGAGGACTCAAAAGAAATGCAGCACATCAGAATAGATGGGCTCTTGTCTTGGTCTATTAGTATTTTTAGCGATTTTGATCCTGGTAAGGTCCGCCTATGTGAGAATACCCATTGTACATGAAGTTTCTGTTTGTTGCTTCATCTTTGTGATTCTATTTAAAAAGCCGTGTGCCTTGGAAGACAGGTTTGTAAATACCATGAGAAAGTCAAACAGTACAGGAATTGCCACATATAGAGTGATAACCCGAGCTTATTGTCTGAAATTTTGTTAAAAATTCACCCATGTTGCTTTTCCCCGTTAGGACAGTCGAGCATTGTTTTCACATGGGAGATAGAATGGTGATCTACTTCTTCATTGCTGCTTCTTACGCACCGTGGTAAGATACACTCTTTCTGTTTTGAAGGGAGTGTGTTGATAGGAGCTAGGGGTGGGGATTTCTCAGCCATGCTTTCCTCCCTTCTCCCTTTGCCCCTGCCCCCAGTTCCCTTCCCTCACACGGACAGACCCAAGACTTCTCCCTGCAGTGTCATGTCCTTGGGTGCAATTGCAGATATGAAGAGAGAGGCTACGGCTCCTGTTCAGAACACTTCTCTGGATGTGTGTGTGTAGGGAGTGTGCCGATTTCCAAGATGTATGTATTTTGCTCTCCATATAACTGTGCTGTGGCATCAGCAGGGGCTGCTAGACTGGCGAGCCACAGTTCAAAACCACCAACTGCCCCCTGGAAGAAGGATGAGGTGGTCTGTTCCCATGAAGATTTACAATCTTAGGGACCCTCAGTGGGTTGCTCTGAGCCAGTATTGACTCCATGCCAGTTGTTAGAGAGTCTATACGCTCGCTGCTGTCCAGCCCTCCTCGACATTGAATCGTTCTAGGCGCAAGAGAGCCACTGTCTGCGAGGGGAGGCAGGCGACTCTTGAAATGTATTCTGTTTATCTTCCGCCGACTCCAGAGAGCAGCAACTGCTATAAATAGGAACTCAGTGCATTTCTCATTTCTTCAGCCACTTGAGTAAACGGTTTAGCCCAAGTATTCAGCTCTTTAAAATACCCAGGGCTTTGTTCCACTTCCTTCCTCCTGCTGCCCTTTTGGTACTGATCAGATAGACACGTTTGTTGCTTTGAAACCCATAAATAAAGGCCCCGTAGCTTTCCCTCCCTCAAGACACGGTCCAATTTTCAACTCTCCAGGTTTCATTTTCTGCCCGTGACCATCGCAATCACAAGGAACAGACCTGAATTTCAGCGAGCACAGGTTTCTAAGGACACCTACCAAGTCGAAGTATCTCCTCCCTCCCCCCACCACTCAACAACATGGCTGCTATATAACAGGCTGCTTCCTATTGTGAAGTAGACCCGTTTAAAGTTCGAAACAAAACATTTTTTAAAAATGCAGCCCAGAGACAGCCCCGGTGGCATAGTGGTTGAGTGGGGGACTGCGGCCCACAGGGTTGGCAGTTCATATCCAGCAGAAGCTCTCCAGGAGCAAGGCTGGGCCTCTTACTCCCACCAGAGGATAGTGATGCCCATAATAAAAAATAATAAAAATAAATAAATAAATAAAAATGCAGCCCAGAATGGAATTTGAAAATTGTGCCTATGTGGTCTTATCTCCCTTTTCCACTTGGTATTAAGACTTGGATAGTCATAGCCAATCAGAGCCACCTTTCTCACCCCACCCTTGGATATTTATCTGCATTACACAACTAAACGCGTTGGCCGCATTAGAAAACCCAGATGTCGTACCAGTGCAGTTGGATGCTGGCTCGCTGTCTCCCAGTGCATGTGCTCGGGGTATTCCTTCTCAGGTTCTATCTTGGCAGAGAGTTGGGTAACAGAGACACTTGGCCTGCGTATCAGGTATCCGCTGTGGCTATGTGATCCCCGGTCAGGACATCGTTCTGGTTTCGCTTACGGCCATGTCAGCAACCTGTCCCCAAATCTGTTGTCAGAAATTAGAAGACCGGTGGCACCCTTTACCACCGTCTACCAAATAAGGAAGAGTGGGAGTCACAGGTGTGCTGGGACCCACTTCTCCACACCTGCCTTCAGCTGATTCAATATTTAAACCTCCTCGGAACTAATTCTGAGTTACTAAAGGTTGACTGACAGTTGTGTCTTTGAGTTATTGACTTTACCCACATTGCCCCCAAGCCCTCCACCCTTTCGAGGTATCGAAAGTCTCTCTCTCTGGTTTACCCCAGCACCCTCGCCCACTCTTCAAACACTCGCAGGAAAGCCCAAGATCTGTGAATTCCCTTCATTTATCACTCTGTTCTTTGTTGTCACATTTCCATTTTTAGGTTAAACCTCCGTGAACTTGGACCCCTGGCATCTCATATGCGTTGGTTTATCTGGCTCATGGCAGCTGGAGGAACCATTTATGTATTTCTCTACCATGAAAAGTAAGAAAAAAAAATCATTACACTTAGTAGATTTAAAATGTACTGCCTAAATTGTAGCTATCTTAAAACCCTGTTTACTTGTTTAATTTGTGCTTCAAAATAGCAGAAATACATAAATAGAATATATATTGTTATAATGACTGGAGCCTTTTGGCATTCATTGTTGGTGGGCTGATTGTTTGGAGAGGAAACTAATGGCACATGTATGAGCTGATGTAATTGAAAGAGGCCCCATGACTAGTTTCTCTGGGGTCACCTGGATCTGCTTTCATATCCCAAGACACATTAGGTAGATAGCCCTATGGACAAACTAGCCATGACCTCTAGTCGACGGTTAGCATTAGGAAAAAAATAACCATGAAGGTTAACGACCTTAGATAAGATATGTCCGACATAGCACTTCTCAAGATAGAATTCCCTGAGAAAGGGGATGCTTGGCAGGACAACTAAATTCTGAGTAGTCCAACCATGGGCATGTTTGTTAAACTGATTATTCATAGTTCACAGTTCTAAGCATTGAGCACTATGTAAAGGAAAACTTACTGGGGCTTCACATCTCAACTCTGGAGGAGACCTTCAAGGTCATCTAATCTAAATTCAGGCTTGAAGAATAAAGACATCTAGGCCATGCATCACATCAGTGCCTCATCTGGGATTGGGACTCAAACATCCTCATTGCCAGTCCATGATGCTTTCCTTGACCTCATATGCCTGCATTGGAGAATCTTGCAAGCATGAAATCATTGTGTTTTGATGTCATTGCTGAAATTCTTTATTTACTGTGGTTGACAGAATGACTCCCAGAATGGAATAAAATTTGTGTTAGCACATAGCATTAAATCGCTTTTGATTTTTAGAAGAAACTTGGTAGTTTGACTTGTTTCTCTCTGACTGTCACAATCACTGAAAGACTTTGTTGATCATAATTGACCATTCTAAGTGATATTTTGCAATATACAAAGTTTGTGGGAAACTGGGAATGCAAGAAAATGGAATTTTCCCATGAACTTTTTGTAGCCTCCTGCAAGTAACTGTTTTCTTCCTTGGGCTCAAGACCCAAATGTATATCCTTGGATAAAAGAGTAGGTCAAGTCAAAAGTTGTCTTTTCTAGGACTTCTGGTATAAACCAACCCATTCTTCTATAAATCTACAATATGGTCATAACAGGAATGAACTGTGTATAGGTAAAAACAAAAGCTGGTTCCTAACTGAGAAATTTACTAGTTTGTGCCAGAAGTGCGAATTTAATTTTCATGGGTTCCTCATGTTATCAAACATTCTGGGGCCTAGTGGGGCCTTGTGAACTGCACAAGTTTGGAGTTTGTGCAGTTGCAGAAGGGAGACAATGAAAGCACATGCTCTTCTTTCCTGAGACTCTGTCTCTTTGGCGGCTGGTAGATGGGGCCTCAAGTGGCATCCCAGCTCCTCCTCACACTCTCAGTACCTACTATCTCTGGACCAGAATAAAAATGTAAGTAAGCACTCAAGGATCTTCAGGAGGGAAATGCCAGACCAATTGGGTCCAGCTGTAGCTACTTGTGGCAAAGCATACTGCCCGGGTAGTCTATCAGTGTGATGTTTAGTTTGATTTGGTTTGGTTTCAAGTATTGAAAGAATTGCTGATTCATTTTTAGTACAATTATGGTATTTTCATTGGAAGCCTAAGGGTCTCCTCATGGTAAAAATGTATTTTATTGGAATAATTAAGAACTTACATATCTTTTTCAAAAACTGGTATGGTGGTCTTGGTGTCAAGGAAATATATAAATTAGTTGCATGTCTGTTCTTGCAGGTATAAGGTGATTGAGCTCTTTTTCTATCTCACAATGGGATTTTCTCCAGCATTGGTGGTGACATCAATGGTAAGAAATGGCTTCGTGGCATTAGCGATTTCACTTCCTCTTTCTGGGTAGGGCTCAACTGCAGTGATATACATTATATCTGACATTTGAGTGAAAGCATTTTCATCAATAAAGTACTCAAAAGAGAAATATACAAATAAAGTGCTAATAATGTTTATTAAATATCTTCTACTTTGGGAAATCCATAAATTTACACTGTTTAACCCTTACAGCAAATCCATAAGTTTAGACTTTCCCCTTCTGTTGTTTTTGATGGTCCTTTCTTTTTCTTCCTACCCTTTTCCTCCAAAAGAAATATTTGAGTGTATTAAGACAAGTGTGTCTGACTGGATTACTAATTGTCTTAACCCTCATTCTATGGAAGAGGGGGAAGCTTGAGGTTTCTTACTATGAAGATCGTGTAAATTACGGAAATCGGAAACCCAGAAGGGGAAAGATGGGAACGTGTCAGTTGGTCCACTCTCCTCCCTGAGAGTTCAGAAATCCCGACACTTCTTTCGGTTGCCTTTATGTCATACTAATGTTTCCCCAGGAAAGTATTTGTTTTTGTTTTTAAGCATTGCTTGAAAACTTCTTTGGGGGACGTGAGTGAGTCGAAGTGAAACATGACCCTCCTATAGGCTATTGCATATATGTACACACACACACACTGCCTTTCAAGTTGAATTATACTTGAGAAATCAGGATCTAACTCTCATTTAGAAACAAAAACATATCATTACAACCTCAGGGTCTTCTCCAATTGGCTACCTGTGCCTTTTGCTTGTGTGCCCCGTGTCAAATAGTCTATACTTTGTGTCCTTAGAAACTCAAACCCCAAGGCTACTGCCACTGAATCAAATCTGACGCAGCATGACTCTACAGGGTCTCTGACAGCAGCGCCTACAAAAGGAGCCCTGATGACAGAACAGTGCTGCCAACCCAAAGGTGGACATTTCAGACTCACTCAGCAGCCCTAGGGGAGAAAGACCAGATGGTCTGATTCCAGAAAACCCTTTTGGGGTTATTCTAGTCTATTCTTTGTGTTCACTTCTAAGAACAACACCCTGTGAAGAAGATCACAGCATGCTTAGTTTAAGCTCTCTTCTGAGCCTGCAGTGGTACCTGGGATTTCCTTCCTGAGCTCATAAGCACATTTTAAGGATGAAACTACACAGTTTGGGGCTTGGCCTTGGGAAGACATATAAGGCTTGAAGGGGGGAGCGTACATTGGTTTTTATTTTTCAGAAGATACACTTTGTGAGAATCTCACAAAATTCTTTTCTTTGAAATACAAAGTTGATGTTGGTTTAAACTGGTAACCTAGCATGGAAAACATATCGTTTAGTTGGTGATGTCAGCAGGGAATAGTAACAGATCCAAGAAACTCTGCCGTGAAGGATGTAGAGTGTTAGGATGATTCAGGACCCCCAAAAGTTTATGTAGATGGGTTTCAGTCCTTGTGGTAGAACTCCCAGGTAAACTCCCTCTGGGAATGGTAAGAGCAGGTTTTTCCAGAATTTTTCCCAGTCTAATTTTTAAATTGGCATTTTCATAAGTGCCGCAATAGTCAGTAGCTAATATTTATGTAATCAAGCAAAGTAATCCCCACATAGGTCTATCCCTTCATAGAATGTGGATAAAGCAGGAAAACACAGTTCTTGTAAAGAACTGATAAAGCACTTGGGGAAAATACAGGTTGGGATGGACGCACATGCCAGACGTTGCAACCACAGGAAGAGGGAACCAGGAGAATACAGCATGCAAGAAGCCTCCAGTAGGACTGAAGTGCTGACATCTTTGACGAATCGAACCAGATCATTGTTTCCACTTGAATGGGTGCATGTGCGGGTAGCAGGGTCATTATGCAGTTAGCACAGATGTCCTGCGACCAGACTGGGGGGCTAGTAAACATGAGCCTCTCCCTCATTCCTGAGTTTCCTCAAAACTAAGGTGGGTCTGTAACTGGTGGAAGGTGATTATGTACAAGAAAGTGACAGGGTGGGAAAGTGGAAGTATATTGTTGTAAGAGTCTTGTGTGTGTGTGGGGGGGCAGTCTAATAAAAATATATTATGATGAAGGTGTGTTTATACTAATCATGAAGAAAGCTCAAGTGGCTATTATGATAGACAAAGTGGACCCCACTACGAGAACTAAGATGTACCTTTCATAATGATAAAAGGATTACTGCATCAGAAAGATACAAGAGTCCTCCATGTTTGGGCACCTAGTAATAGAGCTCCAGAATACATGGCACAAAAGCCAATGGGCTAAAGAGACAGATCGACAGTCATGGTTAGAGATTTTGACACTTGTCTCTCGACTGAGTAAATAATGGTACGTGGGGACCACAAAGAGCAGGAATCACAGATTTGAGCAACATTATCACCAACTTTACCCGCCGTAATTACATGTCAGGACCCTAACCCAACCACTTAAGAACCCTGGTGGCATAGTGGTTGTGCATTGGGATGCTAACCAGAAGGCCAGCAGTTGGAAGTCACCAGCCACTCCACTGGAAAAAGACAACATTTTCTACTCCTGTAAAGAGTTGCAGTTTGGGAAACCCATAGCAGCAGTTCTACCCTGTCATATAGAGTCACTAAACTATCAACTATTAGGCTTTAAAATAATCCTCAATAAATGTAATATAATTGAAATCCTACAACAAAGAAGATGTAGGAAGTCTCTGACTGTGGAGACTAAACAGTGCATTTCTAAGCAATGTCATGCATCAGAAAGAAATTAGGAGAGTTTGAACAGAATAATCATGAAAACACAACCCCCCAAAATTTGTGTAATGATACTGCCACAGTTGCTTATGTTAGAAAAGAAAGTTTTTAAATTAGTGATCTGCTTCCCCCTTAAGCTAGGAAAAATGAACACATAAGCCTCAAAATAGTTACAAGTAAAGAACAGAAACTAAGAAAGCAATGTGTAAAAGATTGAGCAAACTAACAAAATCAAAAGTTGGTTCTTTGGAAAGGTTGATACAATTACTAAAACTTAGGTTTACTTAACAAGAAATAGAGAAAACCAAGTATTAATGTTAGTGGGAAAGGGTATAACGTTTAAAAACAAAAAGTACAAATATAAAAGGATAGTAAAGGAATATTATGAATAACTTTACAGTATGCACACAGCAACTCAGATGAAATGAACGAGGTTCTTAAAAGATGCCGTCTACCAGAAGACTAAAAAAAGAAGAAGCTAAAGAGCCACATGCATCTGTTAAAGAATTCATAATTTAAAATTTTGTGCTTCTGTTTTCATAACCCCAGTTTATGTTCAGAGGGGATTCACTGGAGACAATCCATTTCTATTTCCCCTTCGCTTTTTTTTAAATTCATAGAGCATCTAAATACTGTATATACTAGAATATAAGCTAACCCGAATATCAGTTGAACTGCATTAAAAATGTGCTGGAAAAACTAGGCTTGTACACGAGCATATATGGTAGGTCAAAAAGAGACATCAAATAAAATGTTATGTTTTGACCTAACTATGTCAACTATAGTCATGTTTACAATACTATGCCATGTAACAAGACTGGCTATTCAGATCCCTTGACTAAGGTCAGAAGGTATTCACTAGAGGCTTAATCTATGTGTTGATGGACCCTATGGATTTCCACCATCTACAAAATCCTTCTGCAAACCAAGTGTTCACAATTTAAGCTGATCCCTTCCTTCGGATTTGAATTATACTATTTTCAATCCTGGATCACATAGATTAGTGTGCTTCTCCCATGTGGACTTAGTTGACACTTAGATGGTTGCTTATTTGAAGACACGCTTTAAAGGCCCCAGATGCTATTCTCTGTGTTAGCCTGGCACCATCTAGTTTCTTCACCACACTGGGCTATAGTACTTATATCATCAGTGATCTCTTCATTAGGGCAAATATAACTCAGGGAACTAATTGTTCTTAGACTGGGATTAGAATTAATCCCAAGCACTAGATCCACTCATATATCCATTGTTTATATCTGTCTCTGGTTCACCCTAGGGACAACATTGTCATTTTATGTTAGAGAACTTTATCAATTATTTCCCTGGAGTATAAGGTAATTCCATTGATTGTGGCATTAATTTAGCCAAAGGTATAGCATTTAAAGCGTGTTTGAGTAAAGAAGCTTATATAGATATAAACTGGCTTCAAAATGTAATACATGAATAATTGTCTGGTGCAGATTAAATTCTTTTTTTTTTTTTTTTGGCATCACTGCTCTCCGGTGGTGGGAGCAGGAGGCCCAGCCCCACCGCTGGAACCGAACCTCCGTCCCAGTGGGCCGCAGTCCCGCACACAACCACTACGCCACCGGGGCTCAGCCCAGATTAAATTCTTAAGCAACTGGACACTATTTACACAATGGGGGTTGGCAAGGAGGCCACACTTTTAGTAATATTCATTTACAACGGATATTGACAATAGCCGAACCAGGACTTTGAGATTAATATCTCAACAAAGTAAAGAGGGCATTAAAATAACAAGTGTATGATAGCCCCAGGCCACCATTCACTGGGTACCGGAAGGCAAGAGATGCAAACCAAAGTCTGCCAGTTCTATATCCTTGGTATAGCAGCTGTTCTCACACTACAAAGTTTCAGCCTTAAGTCCAAGGGTCTTTATTTGCCGAGGGAATCGATCATATTTGTAGAAAATCTTACGGATTCTGCAAAAAGTGACCAAAAGGAAAAGAATAAACGAGATCTAAGGTCAGGTACAACAACCAAATATATTTACATATATGAAGGGTGTCAAAAAGTTTGTGGGGAAATAAATGCCCTTAGTTTTAATTTCACTGTTCCAGGTACTACTTCAAGCCCATTGTATTTGTAATTAACAGCTGAAAAATGGCAATAACATAAAAAAGAAAAATATATTGATACATTTAATGAAAGAGATAAAAGTTCTATGTGAAAACTACAAAATACTGAGAAATTGAAGAGCTGATCATTAGACAATAGAGCATGTCCACGAATTGTAATATCCAATATTGAGATGTTAATTCTCCCCAAATTGATCCATAAAGTTAACACAATCCCTATCAAAAGTCCAGTAGACCTTTTCTTAGAAATTGACAAATTGATTCTAAAATTGATTTGGAAATAGCAAGGGCCTAGAATAGTCAAAGTTATTTCAAAGAAAAGGGCAAAATTGAAGGACTTTTGTGCTACTTGGTTTCAAGATTTACCATGAAGCTATAGTAACCCAGGCAATACAGTATTAAAGATAGGCAATAGATGAATGGGACAAGATGAAGAGTATAAAAATAGAGTCACATTTATACGGAGAATTGATTTTCAACAAAAGAAATCGAATGGAAGATGGGAAGCCTTGTCAACAAATTGCATGAAACAACAGGATATCTATGTGCAAAGCCATGAATCTCGACTTCATTTCCTGCACAGAAATTAATTTGAAATAGATCATAGTGCTAAATAGAAACTGACAATAAGATGTAAAAGGGAACATCACAACAGCCTCAGACAGAAGAAAAATATAACACACTGCTGTGAGAGATTGTACTGCAACAAGTTTGATGGTCAGCAAACTGCTACTCTTGAGCCATATACAGCTCTGGCAGTGTGAACGTGCAGCCCTAACGTCACACTGAAAACATGCGAAGCTTAGATCATGGTGATTTCATTGGGAAAAACATATGTAAGGTTCTTGAGTGATTTTAAAGTTGTTAGGAAGGACAGGATTGGCTCGTTGGTCTCAAGAGTTCGCCAACCCGTGGGCCTAGAAGAAATGGATGAATACCTAGAGCAGCGGTTCTCAAGTTCTGGGTCTCGACCTCTTTGGGGGTGAAATGACCTTTTCACAGAGTTCATCCGATTCGTAACAGTAGCAAAATTACAGTTATGAAGTAGCAATGAAAATAATTCTATGGTTGGGGGGGGGTCACCACAAAATGAGGAATCATATTAAAGGGTCATGGCATTAGGAAGGTTGAGAACCACTGACCTAGAGATTCACTCTCTATCATGGAATTAGAAAACCTTAATGGATCTGTAACAAAGGAAGAAATAGAGAGGATAAAATACTCCCGACCAAGAAAAGCCCAAGACCCGGATGGCTTCAGAGGGGAATTCTAGCAAGCTTTTAACAGAGAACTGTCACCAATTCTGCAAAAATATCCTAGAGTATAGAAAGTGATAAACTCCCACTCTCCAAAGTAAGCATATTCCTAAACCCCAAACCAGACAAAGACCTTACAAAGACAGAAAACCACAGACCACTATCCTTCATGAACATAGATGCTAAAACTCTCAGAATTCTGGCTAATAGAATCCAACACCATATCAGAAAATGAATCCAAGTGGGATTCATAACATAGATGCAAGGAGGGATAGAAATCAGAAAAATAATTAGCACACTCTATAAGACAAGGAAGAAGAACCACATGATCATAGCAATAGATTGAGAAAGGGCATTTGACAACATCCACTTCTAATTAAAACACTCAATAAAATAGAAATCCCTTAATAAAGGCCATATATGAAAAGCCAACAGTTAGCATCATACTCAATAGGGAGAAACAAAACATTTCCCCCTGAGAATGGGAACTAAACAAGTTTCACCCTGTAAACACTCTTAACAATCTTAGAAATGTTAACCAGGAGCAATGGATAGAAATCAAGGGAATATAACTAGACAAAGAAGAAATAAAGCCCATTGTTTGTAGACAACATGATTTTACATAGAAAGCCCTAAGGACTCCACAACAAAAATTGTTGGGAGAAAAAAAAACAAGGGATTTGGTATAGTAGCAGGATACAAGATTAACAAACAAATTGATCAGACTCATATACCAACTAAAGGCTACCAAGAAGACATCAAGAAAACAATACCATTTACAATAGCCACATAAAAGATGAAATACCTAGAAATAAAACTAACCAAAGAAACAAAAGATCACAAAACTAAGGAATGCGATTACAAGAAACCAAAATACCATCACAAATGGAAGAATATTCTATATTCACAGACAGGAAGACAATATAGTGAAAATACTATCCAAAGATGCAATGCAATTCCAATCCAGATTCCAACCCAACTTCTTTCTTTGGAAAACTAATTATCAAATTCATATGAAGATGGAAGAGACCCAGAATAAGCAAACAACTCCTAAAAGAAGGATGAAGTAGGAAATCTTGGGAAAGGACCATATCTTGGAGATATTCCCAGTTTTTTGTCCAACTAGTAAACCTAATCTCTTATAATTCTGAGTACTGTACCACGTTTTTCCAGTCAACTCAGGACCTTCTAAGGTGATCCTTTTAGAGAAAGTAGTCGGGGTATCTGGGCACCATCCAGTTCTTCTGGTCTCAGAAATGTGGAGACTGATGTTTGCATTGTCTCTGAGTGCACTGGGTTAATTGTTTCCATGTTTCTTTTTTTAACTTCGTTGCACCTTAGTTAGCTACTCATGAACTTTTAAGACCTCAGGGCCTGATCACCAAATTAGGTTATAAAACATTATCTTTGTGAAGAACTATGTTATACCAATTGATTTTTGTGTCCCCCTGGAAGAATTGTTTTAAAAGACTACAACTCAGGAGTAAAAAGACCATCTTATAAAACAGGATAAAAGACTTGAATAAAACTTTATCAATAAAAGATATGTGTCCAGTAAGTCGTAGAAAAGGTGCTCATTATCAGTCTTCAGTGAAATTAGGGAAGTGAGAATTACAATCACAAAGAGGTATCATATGTAGCCAGTATGTCAAAAAAATTTAAAAGACATACCTTCAAATACTGTCAGGGAGATAAAGTAACTGGAACTGTACTATGTTGGTGTGAGTATAAAATGACATGCTGTTGATAGGGCACAGATTTTCCATCGAGTCAGGACCCTGAAGAACACAAACAGAATTGCCACGTGGAGTTTAATAGGCTGTAATTTTTACAAGAACAGATCACCAACGCTTTTCCCCTGTGGAGCTGCTGTTGCATTCAGAACACTGACTTTGGAGTTAGCAGCTGAGTGCTTAACCCCTGTGCCACCAGACCATCATGTAAAATGACATGACCATTTCACAAAGTTGTTGATCAATTTCTTTCACAATGAAACCTACCCCCCCCCCAAATTTTTTTTTTTTAACTTTCCCTATGGCCTAACAGTTTTCCATTGAGGTTTTTATCTGCAAAATATTTATCTGCAAAAAGACTTGTAAAAGAATGTAAACATTGGGCTGAGCTCCGGTGGCATAGTGGTTGTGCGTGGGACTGACTGCAGCCCACTGGTATGGAGGTTCAATTCCAGCTCACAGGAGCAAAGGCTGGGCCTCCTACTCCCACCACCAGAGGGCAGTGATGCCTAAATTAAAAAAAAAAAACAAGAATGTAAACATTAACTTTATCATAGTCATAAGATCGAAAGAATTGATAAATTACATTAAGTGAATCAACACACAGAAGTTCACAGTAGATATACTCATTCCATTCTGTGAAGTTGTAAAACAGATAAAACCTCATCTATGGTAGAAGTAATAAGGACAGTGGTTGCCAGGGTAGCAAGGATGTCTGAGATTGGGATGGGAACTTTCTAGAGTGTTGAGATCGGTGTACAGCTCACTGGGGTGTTGGTTACATTTATCAGAACATGTACAGTTCACTTAAGATAGGTGTTTTACTTTATATAAATTAATCATGATTGAGCACATAAACTTTTAATCTTAGAATAACTTTCCAGTTTTCAGAAGAGCTGCAACAAAGGTACAGAGTTCTCAATACCCCACACCCTGTTTCTCCCACTGATGCGTATGGTGCATTATTATAATTAACAAACTATTATTAATTAACATGTCTACTTTATTCATATTCCCTTAGTTCTAATGCCCTTTTTCTGTTCCAGGAGCCATGTGACATTCGGTTGTCGTATCTCCCAAGGCTCTTAGACTTCCTCCCTTCCTCTCTTCTCTGGGTCATTCATTCCTGCAAGCCTGGGTCTTTAAAAACTTAGAGGCAACCAAAAAATGTCTGCCTTCCCCCGTCAAACACACACACTAATCTGTCCATTGCCCTCTCAGCTAAGAAAGGCCCAGACTGCAGATTGAAAGCTTGTGCTCTCCAAGGTAGTTACTTTGATTTTCCTGTGGCGGGAGGGGAAAGTCTCCAGAACAGTGGTAGTGGAGAGCAGAGGAAGTGAAAACCAAGGCTCAGGTGGACGCTCTTGATGGGAGACTGTGCGTGTGCTATTGGTCGGGGAGCGGCCACCCTTCATTAAAATGAACGATCATGTCCAGCCACGATTGTTGCTGTCGATGACCTCACACATGGCAGAGAAGAAAGGTTGCTTGGGTACGTGCCGTCTTCATAACCTTTGGGATGCCCGAGCCCCTTGTGGCAACCGATCTGCCCATCTCCCTGAGGACTTTCCACAGTTTTGCTGGTCCTCTCCCAAGCATGATGGCCTGTTGCCGTGACCGGCCTTTGCTGGTGAGGTGGCCATCATTACGGTCTGCTTAGACACACCTTAAAGACTGCCCACTGCCCCGCAGGGTTTCCGCAGGGAAACGCACACATGACCACGGTGCCACTGGGGTACTTTCCCTCGAATGACCTCTAAGGGGCACGCTCTGGGTCAAACCGCGGGTTCCCTGGAGCTAAGAGCCATCTGGGCGGGCGTCCTTCTCTGTTTAACTCCAGTTTACAGACAAGGATTTTGCCTGCTTGATTCTGGGATTGGCAGTTACCTCGGTATCCTTGCGCCTCGCAGTAACAGCTCGCCTTTTGATTTCTTCTTGCCCTTGACAGAATAACACCGACGGACTCCACGAACTGGCCTGCGGGGGCCTGATTTACTGTTTGGGAGTCGTCTTCTTCAAGAGCGACGGCATCATCCCGTTTGCCCACGCCATCTGGCACCTGTTTGTGGCCACGGCAGCTGCGGTGCATTACTACGCCATTTGGAAGTACCTTTACCGGAGCCCCACAGACTTTAGGCGGCATTTGTGACCCATCTTTGCTAGGTCTCCACACCAGTATTATGTCAATCATGGCACATGGGAGGGGCGGGGTGAGCGCTGAGCTTGGCCAGGAAAGACAGGGCAGGAAGGGGGGCGGGGCAGGGAGACGGGGGCGGGACACAAAAGACCATGGCACTGACTTTGTATCTTTTGAACATAATGACTGTGAACTTGTCGAAGCTGTGTGCTGGCTTTCCCCTCTCCCAGCAGACACAATACTAGGGAACCCTCCACTCATTCATTCCACGCTCATGAAGGACACTGGGTAGACTTGGCCAACCGATGTTTACCGACCAGAATTTTGTATTTGCATTTTACAGATTTTACTACATGGTTTTTTCTACACTCCTAGGTCAGCTTGTGAAAAGGCCGGTGCAATTAACAGAGCTTCCTTTTTAAGAACACAAAACAAAACAATGTTTCTATCACTTTCCCACGCGATGTAAAGAATCATGGACAGGACTAAAACATGACCTTTTTTTAACCATGCTTCACCCTGGCGCGCAACATGGCTATTTTTTAAATAGAAACTTTAGGTTTTTGGTAACTTTTTTTAAAAAAAACAACAACTACTATTTTGTTGAAGTGTGCCTCTGGGGTTCTTCATGCATGGTGTGAATCCCTGCAGCAGTTAACATTCCACAAAGGAGCAAGCCTCATACCTCTTCTGACAGTTTTCTGACGCGTGGAGAAATTGCCAATTTGTAAAAAAAAAAAAACACTTCTCCAAACTTTTCTGCCAGCCGCTTCGCTCTGAATTCAGTGCTGCTCTGGGCGATCTCTGTGATCTAGTGTGGTTGCCCCATGAGGGAGAAGTATTTTGATACCATTCACTTCCCCACCCCCCGCCGCTAGCATTTCCATGCCTTTGCCCTGTGTGCGTCAGGGTTGCCCTCAGTGGCGCACGAATGGCCGCGCGGTCCCGTGATCGCCCTGCCCAGGAGCGCGGTGAAAGACGCCCACGGCGTGCATTCCCTGCCCAGAGCCCGGCGGTGACGTCACTGTATGTCTGCTTCGCACGATCCATTGGGTGTTTGTTTCAGAGTGTGGGGTTAGACACAGACGTTCCCACGTGGGTCTTTCCTCGGTATCTCCCCAAACACCTTGATGATTGCCCTTTTTAAATACAAAGAGTATTTAAGCCTTGTGTGCCCCAGTGGAAACTCACGTAGCTGGAGCCCATGACTTGTATCCGGGCTCAGTGGAGTGGTGTTTAACGTGTTATTTTTGGTGTTCTCCGTGTCTTATATTAAGATTGGCTTATCAGTTGCCCATGGATTCAGCTCTCCTCTTGGTGTTTCAGTAAGTGAAACCGCTTTCCCCCTAGACCGGATGCCAGAGACCCGTTTCTAGTAACAGGTTTGATGGAATGGTTAAGCCTCACCACGTATGTGAGTATGCTTGCTAGTTCCGTTTTTTACTGATGTGACCCCCAGTGTGTGCATATGGAGAATGCTCTGTGAATAATGTGGGAAGGAGGAGGCATGGGTACCTGCTGGTGTCTTCTGAAATAGGCCAGGAATCCAGTGATTGTACCCACCAGACCATCCCTTCTGCATGCATGATCCTGAACAGCCGGTTGCCTGCTGTTTTACTGTGTATCTTATGTCTAATATATTTACTTTTTTGTGAATTCATTTCAAGTCTGCTCCAAAGCAACACTGTCAAAAACCACTAAAATGTATGTTTAAAAAAAAAATCTTGTGATGTAGATTAAAATAAAATTGTTATTTAGACTTGTTCCACTGTCTGTCAATTAGTAGACTGGGGGGAGGATACTGCAATTGTTTTACAAGGTGTTATATTTGTTGTTGAGACAATACACCGCAGGGCGTACACCCATCCACCAGTTAGGACATGTACAAATGTCACGTCTGCCTCCCTCCTCTTGTCAGCATAAACACCCTGCCTCCCAGGATCCTATCTGATCTTTCCATCCCATGCAGCTCGAGCTTGAGAGAGCGCACCCTGCTGGTGGAGACGTCGCAACTAGGCAAGCCCAACCATGGTTGGGGGTTTTGACATCAGGGACTCCTGCATTTTGGAGAGTTTGTCCAGCTCTGGCGTTTCCAGTTGTGTTCTACACGGGTTCTTTGTTGTGTTCTTTTCAGCAGCAGGATGAGACCAACAAGTGGATCCTGCTCCGAGATCTTTGTCTAATCCTGGTCCCCTAATTATTGAAATTACTTTTTGAAAAATGAAAATCTGGCTCAGACATGAACTAGCACACATTTTTGGCTAAGAATAATGCAAGTTAGGACCTAAGGAGTATAAATTCCGTAGGTAGACCTTCACCAGCAAAAGGCTTTTGATGGAGCGTATATGATACAGGACCAGCATCGTACAGATGTTCATATTTTCACACACCCAGGGAACTAGACCAACACCATGTTTGAGCCCTGCTGTCATGGGCAGCAGGAAATGGGGGTGGGGGTAGAGACTCCAAGTCTGGGAGCAGGGGCAGGAACCCAGCCAGTTTGTCACTCCTGAAGGCCCCTTTTCCAAACTGCTGCTTTTCCCAGATCAGCAAAACAGACACAAAAAGAGCTGAACTGTAAATCCCTCAGGCATAGACATGGAAACACTATTCACAGTGTCCAGGGCCTCAATAAACCCTCTTTCGAATCTAGCTCTCAGAATGGCCTGGAAGCATCATGCTTCCCATGAATTCAGTTTTACGGGCCACCTGGCTGAGCTTACCTATTCCAAGTTCCCCTGGGGACAGGACTGTGCTGTCATCTCCCTGATGTGTATCTCCAGTCGGTTATTACACGCTTACCCAGCAGGGCCAGACAGCTCTAATCACCTGCCCAGATGACCGCAGGCTTTTCCCAACCTCTTCCGAAGGGTTCATTGTCTTTGCTTCTTCCCCACCATGCCTCTCACCTGGCTTTCCTACTGGAGTTCATGCTGTGGCCATCCGAACGAAATCTCTTGCCTCTCACCCTCTACGTCGCATTAGTCCACCAAGCTGCCCTCTCCACCTCAGGCAAACCTCCCTGATGGGGTTCCTCCTGTCCGTTCCTATTGCAAGACCCGAGTTCAAGGGTTCTCAACCTTCCTAACACTGTGACCCTTTCATACGGTTCCTTCTGTTATGGTGACACCCACCACACACACACCACACACACACACACACACACACACACACAACCATAAAATTATTTTCATTACTACTTCATCAATGTCATTTTGTTATGAATCGGGTGATCCCAGTAAAAGGGTCATTCAACCCTCACAGGGATCTCAACCACAAGTTGAGAACCGCTGCCCGAGTGACAGCCCTCCTTGGTGGGCCTCAAGACTACTGTAGCCACCTCATGTGTTAAAATCTGTGGGGAAATGCTGCCATCTTTTCATTCCATTTCTCCATCAGCTTTCTGAAGTCCCTTGGGAGACCCTTACCCCTGGTTGCTTCCCTCCAAGGAGTTTCACCTCCACTTTGGCCCAGGCTTACTAAGGCTCCTGTTTCAGACAGTCACTTGGCAATCATCTATCGCTCAGGCTTAAGCTCGAAGCCCGAGTTCTGACTCTTCACATGCTGATGCCTGACTCGCCGTCCACCAGGACTCCATGAAACACTGGCCCACCCTCCCCCGAATCTTGGGACCTCTCCCCCCATGTCAGGCTCTCTCTTAGCTCTTCTTTGGGGGCTGCTGTGCTCAGCTTGGAATAGCCTCATCCCCAACCCTCCTGCCCAGCCAAGGTTTGCTCATTCCAAACCTGCAGATGCCACCTCCACTGTGTGGTTGACCTTGGTGCCCTTGACTGTTCGCAGCACTGAGCACTTTGGCCTTTCGGCATGGTTCTTGATTCCCTCGTGGCCCTTGTCACATTGCAGTGTGACCCTGCTTATCTGTACTCCTTGGTACTGAAAGCCCATTAGAGACAAGAACTGAGTCTCATCCACTCCTCTCTCCAGCACTGGGCTCCCACTGTGAGGCAAAGACAGTGACTGTCATTTTGAGTGAGAGAGTGCAGGAGGGAGGGAGGGGTGGGCTGGAGGGGAGTGGTGGTGAGGAGACCCACCTTCAGTTTTTACTAAGTTCATCTTAGTAACCCACACCACTGTGGGTTCTTACTGGAGCCTGCCTTTTTTCTTGTCTTTATTTAAAACAAAAAAGTACAACCTTTTTATTTGGAGTATCCTTGGTTTGAGTGGCTTCCTTCCTGGAGAGCAGCTGGAGGGTTCATGGCTACACCCCAAGATGCTGAGGAGCTTTGATGGTTGGACACAAAGAAACAACCTGCCGTGTGTGTGTGTATGTACACTGTGTTCCCCCAAGGTTGGGTTTTTGAGAAATAGACCATAAGCCCTTTCTTCCCATCTGTGTGTTAGGAGTCAAGTGTGGGCACCCCCTGTGTGTCCTAAATGGGGAAGAGTCTAAGCTCGTTTCTTAGGCCTTCTACCAAACCATCCATCACCACCCTATAGGCCTGGGAAATGATTGCTTTCTATTTTCCTCTGGCCTTCTTTCCTGAAGATAATAATAAGACAGATGGAAATGACTCTCCTCTCTGCACCCCTCGGGCCTTGAGGCAGATGACTCAGGAAGCAGATTTTGAAATAATTTTTAAACGTAAGGCTTTATCCATTTTCACTTTTAGAGTCACGCAACTCTGTAAAGCTTTGGAAAACATTACTCAAGAGTCCACACTTCCCAATGGCATGTTAGCATTTTCATGCAGTTACAAATAAAATGTTCCTATGCATAGAATTGGTTTGACCCAGCTGTTAATTGTAACATATAAGTAATTTCATACAGTTCCCCCCCCCCACCTAGCATAACCAGTTTTCATATTCTTTTTTTTTTTTAAGGCATCACTGCCTTCTGGTAGGAGTGGGAGGCCCAGCCTTGCTCCTAGAGAGCTGCTGCTGGATTTGAACCACCAAGTCAGTGGGCCACAGTCCTGCATTCAACCACTACGCCACCAGGGCTCAGCCCCAGTTTTCATATTCTTACATATTTTTCCTACCCAACTTTTGCAATGGTTGTACCACCCATTAGTGGCTGGACCTGCAGCCTGTTTTCCCGAATGGTTCACCTAAGGGTTACCCAACATAAACAGTGGCTGTCTTTGCCTATAAGCCATAGTCCACATAGGTGAGGGGGTCTATAGGAAAATCATAAGCCATTGAGTGCTCCCGTGGATCAGGTACGGTGTTGGCTTTTTCATCTTTGCAGAAACCTTCCAGGTTGATGGTTTATGATACTCAATTTGTTTTTGCTGCTATGGTAACCTGTTATAGCTCATAGTGACCCTTTGTTTGACTGAAGGACTGCCAGGTCCAGGAGCTGTACAAGGATGGCCCAGATGACCAGCCAAGTCATCCTTACCAGGCCTGAGTCCTTCCTTTGTGTCAGCCACTGTGACAAACCTGCTTGTGGAAGGTCTTCGTTTTTATCATCAATCCTCTATCAAGGAGGATATCCTCCAGGGACCAGTCCTACCCATGAACATGCCCCAAAGTACACACCATGAATTCTTGCTATCTTTACTTCTAAAGGAGCATTTTTGCTTCTGTTTGCAGAAAGATCTCAATGGATCTCTTTTTTTTTTTTCAAAACAAAACACAACACACACACACACACACACACACACCCATAGTGACCCCTGTGGATTTCAGAGACTGTTTACAGGAGTAGCCAGCCCAATCATGGTTTTGAACTGCTGATCATGCAGATCGTAGCTCAATACATAGCCACCCCACCACCCAGGGCAGTGATCTTTTTCCTGTATGTGTATTTCTCATCAGCGCCTGCAGTGCACGTTGGACTTCTTCCTTAAGAACAACTAGTACCTTCATAGACTAGCTCCTGAAAGGGTTAACTGTGACCGATAGTTTTTTGCTAGAGCGACTCCTCTGTGTATCCCTTCCATCTGCTGTGGACACTTCCTGCCTTGTTCCAGTATCTTGCCCAAGGCTTAAAGTTTTTCTCAAGGAAGAAGAATATGTTCTAAAATGGAATTCGGTGATAACTGTACAACTTTTCTTGAGATGACTGCGTGACTGAATTCTATGGCATGTGGCTGAAGGGCTAATAAAACTGTTAAAAATCTTTTTTTTTTTTTCCTTTAGGGTTTTTCAGCTTGAGAAATGTAAAGCATGATCCTTCCTTTGGGTGTTCTAACTGCATGTCTGCACATCTCGTGAAAATACTTTGCCTTTTTTTCTGGCGTCTCCCACGGAAAGTGTCTCTTTGTCGCGCTTCCCCAAGTGCCCGCTCACCGCCCGCTGCCCCACAGTCTCCAGCACATTTCAGAGCTGCTTCTGACATTCACTTTGGACTCTCCAGCTCCCCTGTAGGCTTCGCATCCGGTAGTGGTGTGCGTGTTGCTGTGACACTAGAGCAGTGGTTCTCAACCTGTGGGTCGTGACCCCTTTGCGGATCAAACGACCCTTTCAGAGGGGTCATCCGATTCATAACAGTAGCAAAAAGACGGTTTTGAAGTAGCAACGAAAATAATTTGATGGTTGGGGGTCATCACAATATAAGGAACTGTATGAAAGGGTTACGGCGTGAGGAAGGTTGAGAACCACTGCTCTAGAAGTTATGCCACCTGTATTTCAAATTCCAGGAGCCTCAGCCTGCCCTGTTTAACAAAGGAGGAAAAGCCTCCATCATGGGTGAGGTTGCTCATCAAATAATGAAAAAAAAAAAAAGAAAAAAAAAGATGGAACTGGAGGAAACCCAGAAATCCAAGAGTCAGTGTTTAGTCCCAATAGCGAAATTCCTGGATTTATTAGTGGGTTTGTCCAAAGAGAGATGTTGGACAAACATCCCAAATGCGTTCCGAAATGTCTTATGTCCACTTGAGGTTTTCCATGTTGTGTCTACTCTGCCCGCATACGCATTCCTTGGAGTCTGGCCTAGGAAAAATCTCCAAATGCAACTGACCTCTTAGAAGCTACTTCACCTCCTACCTTGGGAAACAAAATACAGTTTCCCAAGAGGGCCTATGGGATATTTTCTGTTTAGCAAGGTTAGAATGACTGCATTATTCTCTTTCCGGTGTGTGTGCCATTTGAAACAGACAGGCCACCATCTTCCGACCCTTACCCATCGACGCCCCAGCTCTACCAAGACAGCGGATCACCTGTTTGCCTTGGGTCTCATTCTCCACCCCTCACTCCCACCCAGGCGCACTCTGTGGTCAGACGTCAGTATGTTCACATGGAAGAGTCAGGCTGACAGGGGGCTTAGGAAATAACCCTTCAGAGTTTTCACCCGTCTCCAGGGAGACACGTGGCCAGTCCTCTCGATGTCCTGCACTCGGCCACGGTCAGTACACACAGTTCCATGCTGTCAGCCTTTAAAAATGTCAGCAAGACTTTGTGGGCTCTTCAAATACACCACGGTTTTCCGATGGTTGTCTATGAGCTGGGAATGAAGACACTGTGTGACTCACCTGCGCCTCTGCTCCTAGCAGCTGGAGGGGCGGGGACTCTACCCTCCTTCATAGCAGGACCTTAGAACGGAAGACCTGGTGAGGGATCTAGTGTTTGCTTCCTGTCATCTGATTGGCATCAGATAAATGCCGGCTTCCTTCCCGTGTGGCTGCTGTTTTCAATTATGACTACAGCCCACCTGTGGCGATGTTTCCTTAGAAACAGCCTGACGGAGCGCCAGGCCACAGAAACAACAGTTCACTGGCTGTGTAAGCTGTTTGGGCCAAGGCCGAGTGAAGTGTGTGGTCACCCCAGCTTTTTAATAATGCCATGTCCTTGGTGGGGGGTGGGGGGTATGCTTTAAATATTTAATATTTCTTTCGTGGTGGCTGAGCACTGCTTTGGGAAGGGTGGAAAAGGAGGAAGCCAGGGCACTTCTCGTGTCCAGGTGGCAGTGTGTAGACACCGTTTCATCAAACAGGGGACCTGCCGTGCTGGGCCCACACTGCCCAGGCAGTCACTTAGTCATCATTTGTCATGTGGGAGGCCCTGGATGGCACCAGGCATGGCTGCTAACTGAAGGTTGGGGGCTCTCACCACCCAGAACAGCCTGCTGATCTGACCCATCAACTAGTGGGACCCCCTGGAGTCCGTTCTACTCTGCTCCACGTGGAGTCGTTTTAAGTTGGAATCCAGCCACTGACTTCTTGCTGCACGCACCTGCTCTTTGGGGGCGTCTTACACCCTGTAGTGGCTTTGAAAGAATTCCTTTCTACCTCGGGTCTATAATAGTGTATTATCTTGTTTATGGTTCCCAGGATGATGGAAATCCCTTATTCACACATTCAGCTCATACTGACTCTGGAGGACAGAGTAGATTTCTGAGACTAGTAGATTTCTGAGACAGAGTAGATTTCTGAGTAGAAAGCCTCCTCTTTCCTCCTTGGAGCGCTGGGTAGTTTTGAACTGCTGGCTTCAAGACTGGCAGCCCAACATATCACCCACTGTGTTACCAGGGCTCCTTGCGGTAGATTGTGTAAGCTGAGTCATCAAAGGGCTTCTCTTGGTGGAGATTTAGCTACAGAATAGGTCCCCACTGGCATGCTTTATGAGTTGGAATCAACTCGATGGCAGTGAGTTTATTTGTTTGAACTCATACATTCATTGAACAAAATGTTTATTGGCTACCAGAGAGGAGCCAGGGATGGTTCTAGGCATCGGGGTTGCCATAATGAATAAGGAAGCCGAAAAGTCCACCTACTGCTCAGGTGAGATGGTCCCTCCACTCTCGGCACCTGCGCTTTGAGGCCTTGGTGAGTTTTTATTGCCCTCTGTTGGCACTGTGGTCAGTGAGCACAGCACTGGGTCTCCCAGGTCCATGGGAAGGAAGGGCAGGCGATCTCCCTGGTTCTTCAGCAGGGGTGCCTCAGTTAGTGCCACAGAGCTGTTTCCCTGACTGGGTTCTTATTACCTGCTTGGAAAAGGAGAGCAGTAAGAATTCTCCTTGTTTAAAGGACCACCTGAAGACAACCCTAACTCTGAAATGAGTCACTTCATGTGCAAATGTAGCTGCACTTTTGTCCAAGTGTGTCAGATATGTTGGAAGCCGGTTTGCCTGTCCTCCCAGGCAGATGATGAATGACACACCTGCCTGCATGATCCCCTTCCCTGTTCACAGTGCCTCCAGCCCCTCCATCATTTACCTCCACCCTGTCATCATGTCCAAGGCCAGGGGTCGGCAAACTCCTGAGACTGAAGAGCCAATCCTGTCCTTCCTAACAACTATAAAATCACCCAAGAGCCTTGAATATGTTTTTCCAAACAAATGAAATCACCGTGATCTGAAATAATAACCTTCAAATGTTTTCAATGTGACTTCTGAGTCCCACATACACACTGAAGGAGCCACGAGCCTTGGTTTGTCAGCCACTCTCCTGGACTGTGTGAGTGACCAAGGATACTTAACGCTCTCCAGCCGATGTGAACTCATAGCTAAGGTGACCAGACATCCTGTTTTTTAACAATTTGTCCTGCATCCCGTGGTGTTTTAAAATTAAATAAATATATCACCATACTATTTTTGTGTTCTATGACCATTTTTGTTGCTCCATATAGACCAAATTTTTAATTAAATTAACCTTCCCCCCCCCCCTCCCCGTCAATGGTATTCCGATTAAAATTTGGTCATTCTACATAGCGGCCCTGTTGGGCAGGGTAGAACTGGCCCCGTGTGTTTCCAAGACAAGGCATCTCTCCCCTGGGGAATGTTTGGTGGTTTTGAACTGCTGACCTTGTGCTTGGCAGCGTAACACATAACCTACTATTCTACTAAGGCTCCTTGGCTGAGGCTACAGCACTGCCTAATCTTAAGTCGCTGCCCTCCTATAATCTCCTGGGGAGAAGGGCCTGGGACTTAATTAGCCATTGCCAGGTAGCAGCATCCCAGCGTTGGTACTGGGTACTTGTATTGGCGGAAGAAGTGGGAGTCAGGAGGCATCCCTGAGAGGCACTGTTTCCTGGAGACTGGAGAGGGGAAATTGCCAGGGAGACAAGAAGTGAGGGGGCTATCAGTAGAGGCAGAGCAGGGAAAGGCAATGTTCTGGGCCAGCTTCTACGCTGGTCCTGACTTGTGCTGATCCCAGGTACAGGCACACCAACCACTGCTGGCCTGAGCCCATCTGAGTGTCTCTCAGTTGTGGATTGAACTAGTGATTTCAGTACAGAGTTTGCATTTGTTAGATTTTGAGAGTAAATTGACAAGTCTTCCTACCCTTTCTTAGTATGGAGGTTCTCCTGAAACCTGTTCAGGATCCTCACCCACACCCAAGCCTCACTGGCAAGTGGTGAACACACAGGAGGTGCATTGACGGGGAACTGAACTCAGCTCTCAGACACTGGAAGAAAAGAAAGCACCCTGACCTGCCACTGCTCTCTTTATTCCAGGCGGAGAAAAGTGCAAGGGCCCTGTGGCTGGAGGGAGCTCACTGAGTTCTGGAGTAGTCAGAACCTTTCTCTTGGTCTGCAAACACATGAGCTCATTCTTTTGGAGAGTGTGGGCCCCCTCCTCCCTTTTCTAACTCTCACCAGCAGGAACCAGCCCAGAGACAGCTGATGGAAGACCAGCATCAGTCATCCCTCTGAGCCAGACCCTGAGTTATCAACACTACAATGGGGACAAAGCAAGGGAAAGTCAATGACTCATTGATGTCATAGTACTGTCCTTTGGGTTGACATGGTCCTGAGCTGTTGGTGCAGATCATCAAGTCGGGAGGCTATTCATCCAGGCATTTAATTTGTTCCACAAAGAACAAACCCCTCCTTGGTGCCAGATGCCATACCAGGTGTTGAAGATACAGCAGTAAACAAACTCCCTGCTTTGTGGGACTGACAGTCTAGCTGTGGGAAGGCAGGCGATAAACAAAATGCCAAGTGAAATAGACAGCACACCCGACAATGCTCTGGACTACAGAACACCAACAACAAGCAAAGGGCATGGGGGAGCTGAAATAGGTGGGTTTGGGATTCTGCTGGAAGGCAACTGCCTACCACCATCACTGCCTCCACCACCACCACTGCAAGGAAAGGCTATACACACAAGGTGGTATTTGAGCAAAGCTTAGAAGAGCTTCAGTGTCCTGGCCATACAGAGACGTGCCAGGCAAAGCATTCAGAGCAGAGGAACTGAAAGCTCAAAATACCAAGGAGGCCATGGGCCTGGTGCGGAATAGGCCCTGTGTCTTGAGGGTTTAGGGGTGGGGGGTAAAAGAGCATTGGCTGGAAATGAGGCCGGAGAGGCAGTGAGCTACCAGAAGTGCAGGGCCTTATAGCTACTGCCATCCTGTAAACCAAGGTGCGCCTGACCCAAGTCAAGGCCTTTTCATGTGGCTCAGATGCAGGCAAACGTTGGACAACGAAAAGAAAGACAGAAGGAGAGGGAATGCGTTTAAGCTATACCGCCATCAGCCAGGACAGCAAACAAAGCGGTATTTAGAAGGAAGACAATCAGAATTTTTCTCCCTAAGAAGCTGGGATCGCAAGACTTCAACTTCCTTTCTTTGGACATGGCAGAAAAGAACTTCTTGTCAAGTCGGCCAAAGACAAAGTCCCTGCCATGGAGTCAATGCCATCTCAGGGCGACCCTCCAGGATGAGGTAGAACTGCTCTGTGGGCTTCCTAGTGGAAAGCGGTTTTGAACTAGTGACCTTGCAGTTGGCAGTCCAATGTGTAACCCATTCCACCACCCCAGGCTTCTCTGTAAAGTAGAAAACCCAGAGCAAACTCACTGCATCGACACTGACTCAGAGCACCTCTGTGGGTTTCAGAGCCTGGAATGGAAGCTGAAAGCCTTGTATTTCTCTGCAGAATTTCTGGGTTTTGAACTCCCAACCATGCAACCACAGCCCAACACGCACCTAACCACCACACCACCAGAGTCTACAAAAATGACACTCTGTGAGAGAGCCTCCATGGCCATCACAATGAGCTCAAATATGCCAATGGTCATGAAGACAGCTCAGGCTTGGTCAATGTCAACAGAAGGAGTTGACTGGAGTTGACCGGACAGCAGTGAACCCTAATGACCACCGCAGCTCCTTTCATGGCCACAAATGCACATGCTGGGGGATATGAGTGGTGAACCCATCAATCGTCCACACTCAGCTATGAGCAAAAGCCCAGGGTCTGAGTTCCAAATACCAAGTTCAAATGCTGGTGCCTCACTTACAATACAGAGAACATGGAGCTGGCCCTGGGCGTCGCTTTGCTTGTCTTTAAAAGAGCAGATCAGCACACTAAGATCATCACCCTCATAAGGCGATAATCATACCTTTGGAAAATGTTACTTTAACATCAATGGCCAATCTTAAAAATAAAAAGTGAGGCAGATTGTTTGCATGTATCCTAGAAGTGGGTGGAGGGGTGGTCAGAATTTGCAACTCAGGAATGAGATGGAGGCTAAGGTCCTCCAGCCTGAGCTCCCCTCTCTCTCCAATCCTGCCCCAACCCCATCCCTTCAGGAACTGACTGCCCTTTGTTCCTTTGAAAGAAAGCGCCTTTGTATACCTTGTACCTTGCATATGTTGCCCCCTGCTCAAAATGGCAGCCTTCTTCCGACTCAAGTTCTTCATCTTAGGAGATTGAGCCAGTGTGAGCTAAAAAACTGCCTTTCCAGGGTTCTGCACAGATCTTTTTGGTGGTTGTGACCAGGCAGCCCAGTGGAAAGAGACAAGCAAGTGACTTAGGCTGACCTCATCTTGCTCTCATCTCTCAAGGAAAGATTATGCTGTTAATCCCAGAGAGTGGCAGGGAGATAATGCCACACACTGACAGTCAAGAGGTGTTGAGCTTCATTCCCAACTCTTCTTCCTCATTAGAGGTGCTCTGATGACTTCAAGTAGCTCTTGGCTTGAAGTTGAAGGGAAGGGGTACAGGTAGATTGCTCTCCTAGTTACCTTCCCCCATAGTACTGAAAGGGGGCCCTACTCCCATCAAAGCCTGTTCCTAAGACTCATCAGCATGAGTCATGCTTTATTAACCCTTTAGACCCTCTTCCTCTTTCCCTTCACTCAGCACATCATTTTGACCTTTACCATACTTATGACACTTACTCTCTCTAAGGCATTCAATAGTATTGATGACTTCCCCCTTCTTGAAAACTCCCTTAGGGCTGGCCTCTCGGACACAATGACTCTTGGTTTCCTGCATACATTTCTAGTCACAACGTTTTTGCCTTCTTCCCCTCTCCTTGCCCTGTGACCTGGGCAAGATTTCCTCCTTAGCACTCTTATTTTCTCTGTGTTCCTAGTCTTCTGTGGTCATCTCATCCATGTCCATGTTCCTAGTCTCCTGTGGTCGTCTCATCCATGTCCATGTTCCTAGTCTCCTGTGGTCGTCTCATCCATGTCCATGTTGAAGATCCCGATCCCCCATCTCTCTCTCCTGATCTCCAAATCCTTCAACCCATCTGCCTACCAGCTATTTCCACCACATAGAAAACCCACACTCACCTCAAAGCTAAAGTGGCCAGGCGTCCTGCTTTTTAACAAATTAACAACATCCCATGGTGTTTTAAAATTAAAATAAATATATTACGATACTCTTTTTGTGTTCTATGAAAATTTTTGTTGCTCCATTATAGACCAAATTTTTAATCAAGAACCCCCTCCCTCAGTAGATGGTGTTCCGCTTAAAATTTGGTCACTTTACTCAAAGCCAAATTAATCTCCCAAACCTGGTTCTCTACCTAGAGTTCCAGTGTCAACCAATGGTATAATCATGTTCCCAGTCACCTCAACCAGACACCTATGAATCCTTTCGGAAGTCATCCTCCCTCCCAACTCTCCCCCCATGCTATAGACCTCCATATCCTTTCTACTCTACTCTCCTTCTCCACCGACACAGTTTCCATGGAGGCACTTACCCATGCCCACGTGGCTTACTGTGATAGCCCCCAACCAGTCTTAAGGCCACCTCCCTGGGTCCTCCGATTGCCCACACCTTTAGTCCAGGCTCCACATTCCTCACAGAGGGTACTTTTCCAAATGAAAATCTGGTTTGATTCTCTGAAGTGCTTTCCCTTCACTATCAATATACGCTCGAGGCTGGATCTGTCACCCACTGCCCTGTCCAGACTCATCTCCTTCCATTTAGAGGTTCCCTTCAGTCAACCCAAGTGCTTGTTCCTCTTCAGGCATGCCACAACTCTGTGCCTTGGCCCCGCTGAACCATCACCTGGGGATCTTGTTCAGGCGTACCTCCTGACTCAGCAGCATGGAAGTGGAAAGCTAAGTCCTCAGCAGGGTGTCTGAGCAGAATAAACTGGTAGGGAGAGCACTCTCCCTAACCCCACTCAACCGAGGGATCAAGCTCACATTCCAGGAGGGTATTTGGCTTTGATTGTCACTAATCAGACTGTTTTATACTCAACGGCTTCCTGCCTTAACTTCAAAGTAAAGGGGAGGTCTCTAGATCTCTGTGCCCTTGATCCCTCCATTCTTGATACACAGGAGCCACTTTGACAGACCTGATGAACGAGTGCATGGGAGAACCACTGACTAGAGAGCTGGTAGTGGTGGCATTGAAAGCATTTGCTCCAAAGGCCATTGGCGGGGCTGAGAAGGAATGAGGAGACCAGGCTGTCTGGTGTCCAGTCAGTATGTGTGCTAACTTGAGCCAGTGTAACCCTCCAGACAGCCTTCTTAGGACCCAACTGTTATACTTCTTCCTTTCATCTTGCAAAGTTCAGCCTGATCAAAATACAATGAAGGTGTGTGTGTGTGTGTGTGTGTGTGTGTGTGTGTGTGTGTGTGTGTGCAGGCACTTTTTTTCTATTAATGCTGAATTAAAGTGATTCATACTCTTAGCATATCTGTGGAGAGTACATCCCATCTGTTAGCATGGAGGAGTAGAGACCTTGTAACTGGGCAGGCTCTCCTGAAGCGTCAGAGCACATGGATACCCTGGTCTGAGGTACAGGCAACTGTGATCAAAGCACCGTGGTCAATCAGCAGGCATCCTAGAGGAGTGGAAAGAGCCCCAGAGTCAGGAGACCTGAGGTGCCCTTGCAGCCAGGTGGCACACTTGGGTTCCCTGTCTGGCAACCTGGGCAGCAGATGAACCTAGACTTGCATCACCCACTGCCCGAGTTAGCCTCAGAAATGCAGAACTCATAACAACTCCCCAATTCAGCCATCCCTCTTTGGAAAGAGGCTATCACCTGCCTTTTGTTTTTTCTGGGAAAGCCATTTGGTGACAGACATTCTCATGCCTGTTATAAAGGTGGAGACATTGAACCCCTTGGGCAGTGGAGAAAATCCCAAACTCACACCATGGACAGGACAGCACGTCCTGACTTGCACCTGGTAAAAAATAGCTTCTGAAGGGCTCCTTCACTGGGGCTTCTCTGAAGCATCATCTGTGCTTTATTTAAGTCTTGGGAAAATTTAATTTGGGGGGAAAAAGAATGGAAGCATAATTACAGGATCTGGCAAGAGACTATAAAGCCCCGAAGGAACACCTCCTTTGTGTTTTGTTTTTTTTGCCACCCTTAAGCATATGATTTTCCTTATTCCTTATTTCCAAATGTCCTTTTTAAAGTCAATTCTAAAAGTGCTGAAACCCAAATCCTTCTGCACCTGACTTCCTAGGGAGGGCCTGACCTCCCTTCCCTACTCTGCCAAGCGCTGACGACGCAACTCAACTCTGTTCTTTTTCTAAAACCCTTTTTATTGCAGAAGGCCTCTTGGGTTTGCAAAATTAGACAGCCCCTCCACTCCAAACAGGAAGCAAAATCTGCAAACAAAGGCCTCAGGGGTTTTCATTGTACTTCCATCTCGGAAGTGGTCAGTCCCTTCTCCCACCAGGCTCAAGGGGAGGGTGCGCCAGCCCTGAGCCCTGCCTGTGTGGACTCTCCCTTCATTGGGGACACTTGCTCTGAAGGGTGATGTCCTCGCTTGCCAAAGAAGAAGAATCAACTCCCCAGAATGACTGTGACAATGAAATGAGAGAATGTCTGGGAACAGGTTCTGTATGTCTTTAAATGCTTTTGAAAGGTAAAGGGCTATGATTACAATTGCATAGAGCCCTTGGGCACTGCTATGCAGAAGTGTGGTTATTACTGTGCTTGGGAATGTCGATGGGGGTTGTGGGTGGCAGACGCTGGGCCCTGCCTTCTCTCTGTTCACACTGGCAAAGAATTTTTGTGACCAGCTTTGAACAGGAAGGCACCTTGGTGTCGCGGTGGGCAGCTGATCTCCCGCTGCTCCCCAGGAGGAAGAGGAGGCCGTTTGCTCTGGTCAATAGTGTCTCAGGAAGCCCACAAAGGAGTTCTACATGGTCTTATTGGGCACTCTACATTGGGATGGGCTTGATGGCAGCTGGTTTAGTGAGTTTGGCTGAACATGATGAAATTCCAGACTTCATGGAGCTAGACTATAAACAAAAAAAATATATATATATATATATATATATATATATATATATAAAGAAATTATGCATGCTAAAAAAATCATGTTTCAGGTGTTAAAGGAAAGAAAGCCCAGTTAGGGATTAGCAAGAGTTTGAAGTGCAGGATAACTAATGAAGGTCTGGGTCAAGGTCTTGGGCCATCGCTTGCTGTTGTTTTGCAAGTGCCCTCCCACTCCCACTCCATCACCCCTCCTTCCCCAACTGTGAACAAGGAAGTTGAGCTCTACTTGCTGCTGGCAAGCAGCCTAATACCCCAGGGGAGCTCTTTCAGAATTAATCCCTCCTTCAGATAATATCATTGAAAAAGGAAAAACCCGAGGCCTTGATGCAATTGTGCAGCCCTATGCTATTGAACCCTGACACTCATACAACACTGGGCTTTCCAGCTAGGGAACTGGGTGAAGGTTTACGGTGCAGGTGATCGGTTTTGCATTCAACAAGCCACACTCTTGTTTCATCTCATTCGTTGCCATCCCCTCAATGAACGATGTAGATTTCTATTCCCATTCTCCCTTCTTTCCTAACCCTCCTGAACGTTATCCTTGGGGCAGTGCTGCCCTTTTGATCTCCAGTGGTTGATGATTCTAAGGCGTTCATACCTCGTTAGTGCTATTATTTCCCTTGCTGCCTGTCTGCTGTCTAGTGGACACTGAAACCATAGAAGGGAGTTCATTTCCAGGCCTGAAGAATGACTATTAATAGTCAGTCTCAAGGGTTCTGATCGGTAAGCCTGGTGACTTTTATGATTTCAGATGTGCCCTCCCCACCCCTATCCAAGACCTTCTAATGTGATCCATTTCAGAGCAACTGGTAGCAGTAATGGGGCACCATCTAGTTCTTTGGGCCTCAGGGTCATGAAGTAGTTGCTTTCATGGGTCTTCCAATATTATTGCTTTTCTTTCCTGCAGACAGGGAGAGACTAATGTTTGCATCTTAGTTGGCCACTCATGAGTTTTTAAGACCACAGACATGCCTCCATGGGAAACATTAACTTTTGATTTGAGTTGTTAATGCCCAGCAACTAAAGGCATCATAATTCTTATAGGTCTTCATTCTGATCCCAGGCAATTTATCCTTCTAGCCACATACAACTCTCTCTGTGGATTCTGTCAAGCTGAAGTTTTTCCATCTTGGTAGTCTAATGTATTCATGCCATCTGACAAATGGCTACTGAATGCAGTTGAAGGACTACTCAACAAAGACTGCTTAAAAGAAGAAGAGACACAGGACACTCTAGTCTCTCAACAAGGATATTCTCAAATAAAATGTCATAACCCTGTGTAAGTCACAGGGAGCCTCCATGGAATTTATACCCTATAGCCTGCTTCTCCCACAGGAACTATTATTATTTCCATTTTACAGATGAAGAAAAAGAGAGTCATGGCAATTAGATGGGACTCAGGTATTCAGACTCCTAATTTTCTTTCTTTCTTTTTTTTTTTTTTTGGCAGGGGGTGGTGAAGGGGAGACTCACAATGTTCAGGAAATGACTAGGAAATTAAAAAAATAAAAAGGCATGTCAACATAAGACAATATTCAAATCTTGGCTTTCCTTCTGAAGTCAAATCTGCTGCAATTCATACTGTAAGCCCCCAATAAATATTCTTAGTGAGTGAACGAAGGCATGAGTGAATGAATGAAAGCATGAATGAATGAATGAAGGTCTGGATGACTTTGTGCTTTCCTCTCTGTGACACCACAGGAGCAATGAAGGCGAGGACACAGCCTAGGTATGCCTGGGGAGCACATGAGCTCCAGTACAGGTCCTTTAGAGCAAGGTCACAAACTCCTCAGGTGTGAAACTTGAGGAGAGCACAGATAATTAAGAAACAAAACAGCATCAAGGAACTTAAAATTCAGCAAGTGGATCCAGGCACCCATGCGTTGTGCATCCAGTGATAATGACTCATAAGGATCCCTCTGATGCAGTAGAACCACTCTCTAGGAGTTTCAAGGCTCTGTCTTGACAGAGGGAGACCGCCACTGCTTCCTCCTATGCTTAGGAATTTGAACTGCCAACCTGGTGCTTAATAGCCCAGCCCTAACCCACCACACCCATTTGGAATGTGAGAGGTGCCAGAGGCTCCGAGCACACGTGCCTGCTTTGATGTTGTTGATTATTTTACTTCCCTACAATGAGTCCTGGCAGTGTAGGCAGTGCAGTCGGCCTTGGTCATTGACCCAAAGGCCAGCTGTTCAAACCCACCCGCCAGGTATTCAGGAGAACGAGGTGGCAGTCAGCTTCCATATCCATAGCCTTGGAAATGCTAGGTGGCGGCTTTTCTCTGGAAAACAGGCTGCCAGGAGTCAAAAATGACTTGAAGGAAATATTTTGTTTGTTTGTTTGAAGGTAACGGTTTTGGTTTGACTGTTCTAACAAGTCTCGATCCTGCATGTTGGACTACTCAGTCCAGTGCCATGCTTGCTTCTCCAATATGGGTCTGTCTCCCTTCTAAGCCCTCTTTCCAAGGACAGCTGAGTTATAAGAGGGGTGGCACTGAACAGGAATGGGGGTGGAGGAAGCGTCTGATGTAAGGGTGTTAGTCAGTCACAGTTACCCTGGGATCTGCCTTCTCTGTCCATCTGCTTCCGCACAAAGCCCACCCCCCATCAACATCCATGGGCTGGCTCTGTCTCACTTGATGGATTCTCCCATGGGACGTTGGGCCCCTGAAATACAGTCACTTCCGGGGCTCCCTGCCCTGGACCTCACACACAACACTCTCTGCCTTCTGCCTTCAAGTCCCAGGTGTTGGGCGAATCCCTGTGTGTGTCTCTGAGTTTCAAACAATGCTTACACTTACCCGAGAGCGCTATCACCCCCAACTCCTGTGAGGTTGGTTCTCAGGGCGGTGGGGGGTAGGGGGGTGGAATGCGGCTTCACCATCTGTTTTCCTGTGTTCGTCCCATCCCTCTTGTGCTCAACCTTCTGGGCCTGGAGGTTGGAGGGGGAGCCTCATTCAGTCACTAAGCTGCTAAATCAAGAGGCTTATGCTCCCTGATTGGTGTTTACATTAAGGAGCAATACTTGGGCAGGTTGTTCTCTCAAGTTCCACTTTGGACCCTAGTGATCTTTTGCCCTGTGGCCTGTGTATGCAGAAGGATCTCAAGAGACAGAAAGCATAGGGCAGCGGGAGACGAGTAATTGGGTAATCACAACCCATGAGTGTAAACAGTAACCACCTCCCTTTAGGAAGGAGGGCTTCTTAGCAAGCAGAGAAGAGAGACCAGCTGGGTCTGGATGGTTCCAGCAAATGCCAGTCACAAAGCTGAGACCATCAAGCACTGGCTTGCCCTATATTCAGAGCAGCAGATGGCTGGGCATGGCCTTGACCTCACTGACCCCCCAGGCTAACTCTGTATAGACAAGCATGGGCTTTCTCTTGTTCTTTTCAAACAGTTTCTCTGTCTCTTTGTCATTCTCTCCTGCTTTCCTTTTCTTTGGGCGCCTCAGCACCACCTCTGATTGACCTACTGTTTTCCCAGTAACAATACCATTGTCCACTCAACAGTGAAAGTTCTCCTCACCTTACCTTTAATCTGAGTCTCTATTTCAACATCTTAGCCAGAGAGTCTTATCTCTTTCAGCTGCTCCGATTTCGATGTGGCCTGGGAAGAAGTAAAAGAGAGTTTGTCTGACACTCTCTTTGTTCTCCTGTGCTTGCCTTTCCAGAGAATTGCGCCTCTAACTCTGGTCCTGGTATGCTAATGAATACTTTCTCATTTAGTCTTTCATTGGTTAAAGGTGAGACCACAGTGCATTTCCTCCTGGCATTGTCTCAATCTTAGCTGAATAGAACCGAAACCGCCAGCCAACAAGGGCCAACACCATCCAAAAGAATAGCAGAAGCCATTGAAACCACGAAAACAGCCGCCATGATCAAGAGAGGCCCATGGCAATCTCTGGAGTGATTTTGTCGGGATTGTTAAGTGCCCGCAAGAATTGCAGCTCCTCCTCCCCACGGCCTCTCCTTACATCTAATTCTTCTCATGGCCTTTTTCTGAACTGGCCTTTACTCACAGGCCATACTTGGACTCCTCTCTGCCCCCACTGCCCACCGTCATATAGCCCATTCCGCCTCATCGAGTAACCCCGCGGACAGAGTAAAACAGCCCGACGGCTTTTCACAAGTGTACATCTTTACGGAAGCAGACTTCCACTTCTTTCTCCCACAGAGCAGCTTTGAACCTGTGGCCTTTGGAGTAGCAGCAAAGCATAGAACCACTGTATCACCAGGGCGCCTTACTCAAAGACAACCGAAGACCAATGCCACTGCCATAGAACCCATTCCTTTTTTTCACCCTGGACAGATTCTGAGGCTGGAAATATTTGTGGGAGGGAACACCCCATCTTTCTCCCCCAGAGCAGCTGGTGAGTTCAAACCACTGACCTCGCAGTTCGCAGAGAGAGCACGGGAAGAGTTTATGCCAAGTGCAAGACATTCTCAGCTAAAAGGGACTTCTGAAAGTTGAACACAGCTGAATGAAACCCCCTGGCCGTCGGGTCAATTCCTACTGTGGCTCGTCTAGGCTGTAACTCTTTATGGGAGCAGACAGCCTCATCTTTCTCCCAAGGAGAGGCTGGGGGCGTTCTCATGCTTTTCCCAGAGGAATAATGTTATAGCTGTGGCCCAGCGGCACGGTCAATGTCACAGAGACTCTTGAAGGCAGGTGCACTGTTCAAGAGCAAGGATCCCAATTCACATTTTTAACACCCCAGACAAACCACTCCTTGATGTTTTGAAAATATACTCAAAGAATGTTCCAACCACTGCTACAACTTACTTTTAGATGATTTTCATCAGCTAAAATAAACTCCATGCCTATTCGGGCATTTCTTACTGGGCCACTAGGTACCCATGTTGGTCTCAGGAGGTGCTGGCTCTGGGAGGGTCTTGGTGATGGAAGCGCATGCCTGGCAGCGTGCGGTCCCACATCCTTTCCGCCTCAAACTATGATCCCTGTGGATAGAGCTTACCAGGGCTCTCCACTCACCCGTCCATGGACCCTTGAGCTGTTTCTCCTTTTTGTCTGTTGTACATAGCTGCCGCAGGGCCCAATGCCACAGGGCTCCCTTCTGTGTGTATGCCAAGGAATAAAGTTGCTGAGTCATATTAACTCCTTTAATGGGGAGGCGTGGTCATCCTGGTCTTGCCGACTTGTCCTTGGCAGTGTGGGAGTGAGCCGGGCAGCGTGTTCTGGGTTTACCTCGGTTCTTGCTGCACAACGCTGGAAGAATTCACGTGGCAGAAGCACTTTTGTCAATCCAAGAGACTTTTATGAGGGAAAGGCCCGTTTCAGGCATCTCAAGTACACACTGCTTCTGGAAAGCATACCAGGCCACGCAGAGACCGAGGGCGAGCTCTACCGGAAGGTGGCCACTTCACAAGAGTCACGTAGAGCCACATGGGATGGAGACTGGATCCGGAGCTCAAAACCAGGCATGAGGACCAGAGAGCAGGAAATCCCAAGAGACTGATGCCCCGGCCCCTCGGGTCCTGCCTGTATCCCCCTCTGACCACACGTGAGGAGGTGTGATTGGCGGATTGAGTTCAGGTGCACCCGTATGATGGCCCATGGGTGGTACCTGAGTACTCTCCTGTAGGTGACTGATGGGTGTCCAACTTCCTGCAACCCCTTCATGATGGCCCTGACAGTCAATTCTGGCATGGCAGGCATTGGGGGGAGAGACACCCCCCTTCCTTTACCCCTATTCTGTCTGCCTGTCAGTGGGTGACCTTTGGGGAAGGAGGCCAGGTCCTCTTGCCACGTGAGCTAGTGCTGAGGGCACACGAGGCTGTGGAGGGTTGAGAAACTGGGGCTTTGAGAGCGTGAGCTCTGGGTACAGCTGCCATCACGCACAACTGGCAGGAAGCTTCACAGGGTGGGGTCATGTCTCACTTGGCACAGAGTCTCTTTTCTTAGGAGATTGTTTGGGTTTTCTTGAACGGAAGTTTTGCTTTTGTTGTATGCCCTTTGGGTGATTTCCAGAGACGTAACTTTTTGTTTTTTATTGTATTAACTAAATTGTTGTTTGGCTAGGTAGAAGATTCACCTGTCATTTCCAATGTTCCCTCTCCGATTTCTCTGGATGTGACTCCCATAATGCCAGCACGGAGGTTAAAAGCATGAGCTGAGCCAGCCTGACGGATTGAAGCCCCCACACTGCTATTTCTTGGGTATGCTTCTTAGAACAAGTTAGTGACCCCAAAATAGTTCCTGAGCTGCGAGGAATGACCTAGTATGCTAATGGACTCAGTTACCCAAAGCAAACCGTTTGTCAGCCAGTAAATTCATAGTAAGCAGTTCAGTTCTGATGTGTAGCCTTTGAGTTAATTTTTATTCACAGGGAGCATCTAGGACAGTGTGGCACTGCCCCGTGGCCTTCTGAGGTGGTCAGTCTTGAAGAGAGTGGAAAGCCTCACCTTCCTCCCACTGAGTGGCTGCCACCATACACACACACACACATACACCTCCCCCTCCCCAGGTCTTCTCACCTTAATGCCATGGATCCCCTCCGACTGTCTCACAACAGTGCGTTTCTGATGCTTCACAGGGGCAGAAAGTCAAGTCTTTCTCTGTCAGTGGAGCAGCTGGTGGAGATGAGCAGCTGACCTTTGGGGACCCAGAATGCCACCAGGGCTCAATGGTCCCCTTGTTGATGCCGGGTGCTGTGTTAGTCTGGATAGACTAGAGAAACAATTCCACAGAAACTCATCTGTATATGAGAGAGTTTCACATAAAGGGTAAGTACATAGAGAGCATCCCAACCAGTGCGTCCAAGTCCCTAAGTCCAACATTAGCCCATAGTTCCAACACTGATCTACAAAGTCCTCCTCCATCTCACAGAACACACGCAATCAATCCGACTGCAGGAAGAAAGCCGAATCAGTGAGCATGCCAGCATCGCAGCACTGGCGGGGTCTCCACGCGGCTGCTCCAGCTCCCAGGGCTGCATTAGGTTAGGTCCATGTGGCTTCTCCTCAGAGATGTCTTGCAGAAAGTGAGCCTTGTCGGCTGAAGCAGGGAACCAGCTAAGGCAGCTACACCCTAGTCCGACTCTCAGAGAGCAAGAAAGGCTGGGCTCACTGAGCCATGTATCTCTCCGACCGTCAATTAACTCCACATGTGTGTATCAGCCACGTTGGCACAATAAGCCTTAACTATTTCAGGCAACTCTGTACAACAGAAGGACCCCATATAACGCAGGAGCCCTGGTGGTGCAGTCAAGGTCAGCAGCTCCACTCCACCAGCCATTCTGAGGAAGAAAGCCAAGGTTTCCTACTCCCATGAAAGTGACAGTTCCCACCCTGTCCTATAGGGTCACTGAGAGCTGCAATGGACTCCGTGGTGTTACAGTTCCCCTTCTCAAGGAACTCACTGCCCTTGGGTTCAGTGTGAGTCACAACAACCCTGTAAGACAAGACAAGGTAGATATACTCTGCAGCTCTTCACAGGAGTAGAAACCCGTATCTCCCTCTCATGGAGCAGCTGGGGGTTTTGAACTGCTGGCCTTGCAGTTAGCAGCCCAACACACATACCACGAAGCCACCAGGACTCCTAGGACCTAATACTAAGCTCTCAAGTAGAAAGCAAATGTTATGAGAATGATGATGGCAACAGATGTACAAATGTGCTTGACACAATGGATGGATGGATGGATTGTGATGAGAGTTATTATACCAGCCCCCAATAAAGCGATTTTAAAAAATAAAGTTAATTCCCCTTAAACTCAAACCCTCTGCCATTGAGTTGATACTGCCTCGTTGTGACCGTATGGGACAGACTAGAATGGACTCTGTGGGTTTCTGGGACTAGCTTTTTAAAAAAATCATTTTATTGGGAGCTCTTAGTGATTTAACAATCTATAATTCAAGCATAATTAGATCAAGCATACAACCACTATCATTTTCAAAATATTTTCTCTCTTCTTGAGTTCTTTGATATCAGTTCTCCTTTATCCCCTCCCTACTCCCTGGGAACCCTTATTCTTATTGTGTCAGTCTGAGCAGACTAGAGAAACAAATCCGTGGACACACATATGTGTATAAGGAAGAGATCTGTATACAAGAGCAATTGAACATGGAGAAGACATCTCAGCCCAGTCCAGATCAAGTCCATAAGTCTGATAGTAGCCCCTATGTCTGATGACAATTGATAAAGTCCTCTTCAGACTCACGAAACACATGCAATGACTCTGAATATAGAAGAGCACAGACCAGTGGGTAGGAAGTCTTTGGATCCAGTGGCATTAGAAATATCTCAGCGATGGCAGGGGTCTCTGCCTGACTTCTCCAGCACCCACGGCTACAGGAGGGTGGGTCCATGTGTCTTGTCAGCTGCCTTGACACCCTAGGTTGTCAGTAGAGAGAGGGAGGTCTCTTTTGCATCCAAGGAGGAAGTGCCATGTTTTCCAGAATTCTCAGGAGAAGGACAGATGCACACAGAGGTCTCACTGCCTATGATCTGCTTGATAGGCTAGACTCCACCCCTATATGCTCAATCCTTAAATTGATGATTATATAACTATCATAGACCACCCCTTGTCAATCTGGCACTTTCACATAACTCTATAACCATATGTAATTTTCAAACAAATAATAATAAAATCATATCTGTACCTAACAGGATAGAATTTAAATGCACACAATTCGACAAGTGCCACCCTCATTTAAACATAACATTTTATAAATGAACAAAAGAAAAATACTCTATGTCTAACAATTGCAGCTAAGTAGCATCTACCCCTTGATCCAATAATCCTATGAATATATTCCCCCACCTATGAGAGTTCGTAAGCCAACCACTTCGTGCCTTTATACCCCATTTTGGGTATCCAACTTCTATATTGCCCACTTACATCAACCCAGTGCTCTGAGAAAACAATCATATTTTTTTACGTGAAGAATCTTCATTCCAGTTGGGACCTTGTGAAGTTCGCAAAGTCAAATCAGGACATGCCATCCATAAAGTCTGCAGCCATACGCACCCCACTTCCACCTCTTCGCAAGTACCCCCAGGGAATCATTGCTCCCATTACTATTTCTGACAGGTTTATCTATCTTGGATTTCATGCATTGAATGATCTTCATTATATAAATGAATATTCACAGGTCTAACAAGCTTAATGAGGTAAAACTGGAAGCATAAGAGCAAGGGGAGGAATTTTACTTTACAAATCCAGCTAGATCAGAGTATGGAGACTAGTTCAGAGAGGAACTGGAAACATAGGAAATCCAGGACAGATGAACCCCTCAGGACCAGTGGTGAGAGTGGTGATACTGGGAGGGTGGAGGGAAGTTGGGGGTAAAAAAGGGAAACTGATGACAGAGACCTACATATAACCTGGGGGACAGACAACAGAAAAGTGGGTGAAGGGAGACATCAGACAGTGTAAGACATGACAAAGTAATAATTTATAAATTATCAAGTGTTCACGAAGGAGGTGGGGTGGGAAGGGAGGGGGGAAATGAGCTGATACCAAGGTTTCAAGTAGATAGAAAATGATTTGAGACTGATGAGGGCAACAAATGTGCTTGGCACAATGGACATATGTATGGATTGTGATAAGAGTTGTACAAGCACCAGGGCAGTGATGCAAAAGAAAGAAAAAGAAAAGAGTTGTACAAATCCCCAGTAAAATGATTTACAACAACAACAACAAAAGAAGAGGGGAGGAGCTATTAAAGGACCAGAGGATAGTTACATGTTTCATCAGTGCAATCCACGCCCTGAAGAGATCTTCTTTCCTGTGTGGCCCTTCTGTGAAGGACTGTCCGACTAACTTACAGGTGGCTTTGAACCTCAACTTTGTCTATACTCCATCACATCAATTTGATTGCTTATTTTTGAACTTCTGATACCTATTCCTGTTGACTCCTCATGGTCACACAGGTTGGTGTGCTTCTTCCATAGGGACTTTGTTACTTCCCTGCTAGATGACAGCTTGTTTAACATCAAGTCTTTAAGACCCCAGACCCTGTTTATTTTGAGAGCCGGACACCATCAGTTTTCTTTACAACATTTGCTTATGCACCCAATTATCTTCAGTGATTGGAAGTGTCAGGAAGATGAGTATCATATAGTTTCTCATTATTAGAACAAACCATTCCTGTACTGAGATAAGAATTAAGTAGAGGCCAAAAGACTAGGCTAACTTTTTACGGGAGTGGCACCCAATAAATCAATGATAGCTCTCCAGTTCTTCTTGATACTCTCTGCATGGTGACTGGCCACCACAAGGGGGCATCAAGAGCCAGGTGTAAGGCAAAGCATTTCACAGGAGGGTTTAGCTAAGGCGCTGCAACAGCTACTCATGTCAGCTAACTAGGGGTAGGTCTTTTTGCAAACAACAGAATGTGGAAATGGATGGAACTCCTAGACATCACCTTTTCCACAGAAGTTAGGATTCAGGTCCCTGCCCGAACAGTCACACGTCTTTTTTTGGGTTGGAAATTTGACTTCGAGGAAGTACACAGACTTCCAGGAATGTACTCTGAATTCTTCCTTGCACGAAGCAGATGGGGGAGGGAGGCTGACTCTAGTCAGTCCATACATGCTCACTGACCTTGGCCATGAACTGTCCTTTATTTCCACTGAGAGGGTTCCTGAGGTGCAACTCCGCATTGACCACTTGCTCAGGGTCAAGAAGGTCAGTAGACATTGAGGAGCAAAGGCAGGGGCGGGTGGGCTCACTGAATGAAGCAGACATTTCACAGCAAGTACATACAGTGGGCTGCAGGAAAGAAGAGGGTCAAAAGGTTGCGGGTGTGGCCCTAGCAATGTTACCCTAAAACCAAATCAGACTCCCTGACTCATAGTGACCCCACCCCCCACCCCCGTGGATTTCCAAGACTGTCACTGTTTATGGGAATAGAAAGCCACACTTCCTCCCATGGAAGTGCTGGTGGTTTTGAACTGCCAACCATGCAGATCACAGCCAGACGCATGACCACTGCACCACCAGGGATCAGTCAAGCTTTGTCAAGGCAACAGGACTCTGAGTAAAACTAAAATTTAAGAGACATTTCAGTAGTTCAGCGACATAAAAATGGAACTGTCATTCCAGAGAGAAAACCTGCGTCTGCCAACTAGACCTTCTTTTCTCTTCCCAACTCACCACCCGCTCTGAGGGAGAAAGCTGAGGCTGTCTGCGCCCATAGAGAGCTGTAGCCTCCGAAACCTAAAGGGACCGTTGTGCTCTGTCGTTGGGTAGCTGTGACTCACAAACGACTTGATGCCAGTCAAGTCTGACTTGAAACTCAAGGTCGTGGGACATAACTCGGAAAGTTGTGGGATAGCTTCAGTTTTAAACATCAAAATCTGATCTTGGAGAATTCCTGGAATCTTCTCCGTGTAATATGGCTGAAAGCCACTGCCATGGTGCAGATGGTGAAGTGAATAGATGAAGTCATACGGTCGAGCATCTGGGAGGATGAGAAAAGGGGAATTGAACTGCGTATGACTGCCTCCTCCTTCCTTGAATGGCATCTCTTCTCCTGGTCATTCTCCATGGCCTCCTCACACACAGGGTTCAGGCTCTGAGCCCCATCTTTGACATCAATCCTGGTTCTCAACCTTGGTTCTCACTGGCTTGTGTTTCTTACTTCTAAGAAACAACCGAACCTGACCCAGCCCCTAGCAAGAGTCCTCAGATGGGCCTATGATGCCCTCTGAAGAGGTTTCACAAAGTCCATGGTGGGGGAAATGGAATTCAAAGACCTTGGAAGTGCCCACAAACTTCTTGAAACCCTCTCACATTTTTGCCAAGGTTTTCTCATTCCTAGAAAAGGTAGGAAGGAGTAATATAGAGAATGTGGCACCTGATTCTATATGGACACAGAAAATGTAGTCATAGAAATGAGGAGGAAAGGAGTTTACTAAATGGATAGGCATAGAGTGATCTCTGTGTTAATGTTCCCTGTCTGGTGGTTCCCAACTCATCGGGGCCCCTGTGTCCAGCAGACTGGGACACTCGTGCTGCCTCCACGGAGTCCGTCCATCTCTTTGTTGGACTTCCTCTTTATCGTTGACCCTCTACTCTACCAAGCATGACGTCCTTCCCCAAGGACTGGTCCCTCCTCACATCATGCCTGAAGTATGTGACAAAATGTCTCTCTGAGCTCAATCCGAAGGGATATTCTGGCTGGACTTCATTCTTTGGGCAGTCCGTGGCATGGGCAATATTCTTTGGCAACACCGTAATTCAGGCATGTGAATAAATACACACATGTCTACCTATGCGTGTTTATGTATTCTTCAAATAATTCCTTCTTCTTTGGCTCCACAGCACCTCTATGTATGTGTGGCAGTGACATAATGTCGTGGCATCTTGAAGATGTAAAGGTGGAGGGATGGAGTCTTGCTTTTCCGTCAGGTCACAGCCTGCTGGTGCGGCCTTGTAGGCATGACCTGCTCATAAGAAGGGGCCTGGGACACCCTATCCCCTCTTTCTGCTCTCACCTTCATGCCACTGAGCCATGCTGGGACTGGCCAGAGCCCTGTGCCACTCCCACCACCATTGGAGCTACAAGACTTGGCACCCACCAGCCTGCAATCTTTCTGTATCCTGCATCATGGCTTGTGGCTGAAGGAGTCTGAAGAGGGACTTATGAACCAGTATTGGACTTAAGGGCTAGAGTTGTGCTGGGATGTTTTATTAATGCCCAGTTACTTCTTGATGTAGAGTTCTTTCTTATACATAGGAGTGTCTCTGGATTTGCTCCTGTAGTCAACCCGGCCTAGCAGAGTACTCATAACAAAACACTGCGCAGCCCTGGCCCATCTGCACAACTTTTCTACTTGAGTCTACAGTTACAACCACTGTGTTCATCAGGGTCCTTCAAGGGCTTCCTCTTCTTCACTGTCCCTCTCCTTCAACCAGCATGATGTGCGTTCCCAGGGACTGATTTCTCCTGACAGCACATCCAGAGTATGGGAGACAAAGTCTCCCCACCTTCACATCTAAAGAGCAGGACAGCTGTGTGTCTTCCAAGGCAGATTTTTTTTTTTATTCTCTGGACTTTTGTGATATATTCAATTTTCTTTGCTAACACCATAATTTTGTTTTATTTTTTTTGGGGGGGGGGCATCACTGCCCTCAGGTGGTGGGAGGAGGAGGCCCAGCCTTTGCTCCGTGGAGCTGGACTCGAACCTCCATCCCAGTGAGCCGCAGTCCCGCGCACAACCACTACGCCAGCAGGGCTCAGCCCTATAATTTTATTTTAAACAGGTCCTAAACCCCTCTTCGATCCTCTTGTCCTGCTTTCTCAGACATATGAGGTGATTGAAACTACCACGTCTGGGGCAGGTCGTGCACCTTCGTCTGCAGCGTGACTTCTGTGCTTTTGAAAAAGGTCTTTTGCAACCGAGCTGCCAATGCAGTATGCTGTCTGTTTCTTGGCTGCCTTGTCCATGGGTGTTGCAGAGACAAATAAAATGAAATCCTTCATTCGGTCAGGTCTCCCTTTCTCCTGATGAGGCTTACTGGTGTGACCCATGCTGACAGTTCTGGTCTTGGAGTTTCATCGCAAGCGCCGTCAGCAAGTAAGCTTGTGCCATCTGCCCGTGAGTCTTCCACCAGTCCTGACAGTGAGTGTAGATAGTCCAGTTTCTTGGATTCCTCACTCAGCGCACAGAGGAAAGAAGTGGAAAACTGCAACCCTGACACACACCTTTCCTGATTGTAAGTCACAGTTTCCTCTTGATCTGTTCAAGTAACTGCCTGTTAACCTATTCGCAGCTTCCACATGAGCACAATGATGTGTTCTGGAAAGTCCCATGCTTGCAGTGTCACCCATAACTGCTCATGATCTGCCCGGTTGGATGTCTTTGCATAGTCAATAAAGCTGAGGCCAGCATCCTTTCGGCGTTCTCGGCTTTCAGCCACGATGCAGCTGCTATCACTCATGACATCCTTTCTTCAACGGAATGGTCCTCAATTGGTGGATGGGGACCTCGTGCTCCTGGTTACACTGTGAGCTGGTCACACTGGGGTGGTTTGCATGTTACTGCCATGCTGAAGGGTATGTCCTGAGTACTTAAAATACCAATGGGGTATTGCATGGAAACTGGGCTTTCACAGAGCTCCCAGCCTAAGACAGACAAGGAGGAAGGAATCGACCATTTACTTGTGCAAACCTTGTGGATCACCACAGAACATTGCCAGTTTTGGTCCTGAAAGATGAGCCTCTCTGGTGAGAAAGACGTTCAAGGTACAGCTGGGGAAGAGTTGCCTTCTCAAAGGAGCTCCCTTCTTCATCACGGGGATGGAGGCAAGGGGTGGGGACCTCCGCTTAAGTGATGTGACACAACTCAAGATGATGAGATCAAGCCAACACCTCATCCATATCAAGGATTTATTGCATGATATTGTCTCCCTCACCTTTGTCACTCTTCTCTGGAGCCATCAAGTGTGTTAGTGCACATTTCAGATGCTGTTTCTTTCAAAGCAGAAGCCAGGAGGGGCCTGTCTGCCTGGCAGGGGCCCATCGGCTTCTTCTTCTGGGGGTTGCCTCCCTTCCTTACAGCCTGTTCGCTGCAGCTGTTGTCATCTCTGAGTTTCCTGATGGACAGTTTCTATTGGTTAGCTCTCCCTCCCCACCCCACCCATCCCCAGTGTCTGTGGCCCTCCATTTCTGATTGTATCCATGCCGGGTGATTTTTTTTTCATTGCTGTTGAAGATGGACTTTTTATGTAAGATCATGCAGCAACTCTGGAAATTGGATTCCCTTCCTCCCCACAGGCTGGGTGCTTCTTGTGGCTTCCCAACCTTTCTGAACTAATGTTGTGAAGCTCACATTCTGTGTGCCTTCTGGGGGTGTAGAAGTTTCAACTCAAACCTCTTTACATGAGAACTTGTATTGATGCGTGTCCTAGCATTTTCCGTGTGTGTGTGTGTGTGTGTTGGGATGTGGCACCAACTCTCCAGGAGGCAGTGCACAACCCTGCCTTAGCCCTCGATTCCTTCGTTCCTTCGGGTGCAGAGTCCCAAGGTCAGCCAATGGGGAGAAATGGCAGCCCTCTAGGGAGGGGGACTGCACAGCTCTGCACAAGCCAGTGGTCCTCTAGATTCCCAGGAAGATGTCCGTGCTGGTCAAAGTCTTGTGTGTGGATCTCATTCCCAGGACTTCTCCTTTTCAGGTTTTTGCTCACTGCGGATGGCTGGGCAAACACTCTGGGAAGGAGTCTGTGCCTGACGGAACCTTGGACTTGGGTCCAATGCAGCACACCCTGTGAGGGGGGATTTCCAGGGAGCTGCCAGGCAAGCAAGACAGGGAAAACTCTCAAGGCTGGGGTTTCCAGGGGCCCTCCAAATGGGCCCTGCCTTCCCCCTTGTTGCGAAGCTGCTGGCTTTCAAGTTTCCGGTGACCTGGGGGAGAGAAGGGTGATCCTAGGCCTGAAATGCCACTGAATTCACTGTTCATAAAGAGACTCTGCACTTTGCGTCACACACGTCATCAATGGCGAAAGAGCCTCTGGTTAACATCTAGGCTTCTGAACATGTCACCAGACAGTATCTGCCAATGTTCGCCCTGCGTCGATGGAAGGGGGCCTTGGCAGAGATCCTGGCTCTGCCCTTCCCCAGGTCACTGTACGTGACTGTCTCACACCATCCTCAGCTGTTGCTGCTGCTGCCTGCTGATGGGTCGAGGCCACCTCACCAGTCCTGCCAACCCTTCAGCTCGGTTCTGCCCAGACCTGCAGGCAAATTGGGACCAACAATCTTTCTGTTAGCCGCTAAGTACTGCACCGTGGTGCCATCAAGGACCCCACATTCAACTGGGGCTCCCCCAAACACCCAGGGGATTGGTCCTTTTTTTTTTTTCACATCTTGCAGCTACTTTTTCTCATGATAGGAAACCCACTTGCCTTGCACATGGAGTCCTGTTAAACATCATTTTCTTCATGTGCACTGTGGCTCCAGGACACCACCTGATTCTGATCCTTGACATCATTGGATATGTTCTGTGTGTGTGTGTATGTGTGTTTTCTCAAAGTCACAGCAAGAGCCAGATCAGAGTATAATCCAGTCTCCTGTGCTCTGGGGACCCCCTCCAGGGGGCATCATCTCACTTAACTAGCTGTGGGATTTTTAGCCATTTCCAAACGGTGTCTCTAACATGACTTATTCATCAGGAATTCCCCCATCTTTCCCAATCCACAGAAGAAAGAGGAGGGTTTGGGATTCCCCACTCCCATGAAGAGTTGCAGACACTCACGGGGCATGTCTCCCTGTTGGCATGATATCAGAGAGCTTGGTCAGGTCTGGTCCTAGGGACTGGTTCTGGTTTGATTCCCCATCGCTTCCTTTAAAAGAGTGCTGTACTGACTGGTTTGAAGCATCAAGGGTCTATCATTGCTGCCTTTCAGAAACAATGGCAATAGTGAGTCTTCCTCATGGCTTTTTTTTAAAAATAATAAACCTTCTCCCATCTCTCCAAACATGTCTCAAGTATGGTGGCAACTGTGTGAAAATTCATCAGATACCTGAGCAATCTTGTGCCCAGAGAGAGCCTGGACTGGGGAAACCCAGCCTTGCCCCGGTGGGCAATGCTTCCCTGACAGCCTGGGGCACTGACAGGCTGCTTTAAATGATGTGCGGAAGCTTTGAGACCTAATCGCTCACCCCCCTTAGAGGACGCGTCGCGGTGGGGCCAGTCTTTGTCGTGACAGAAGCGCGGGTGACCACCAGAAGGTCCCTGGATCTTTTGCATTTTCCACTCCCACCACTAGGTGTCACTTTCAAGGAGACGACAGCAGAGAGCCCCAGGGAGCAGGCCTGTCCTGTAACACAGGGGGGCACCATGAATTGGAACCCATCTGGGGGCAGCCAACAACAAGAGGTCACTCGAGGAAGGAGGATCTGACCACTCTCCAAAGCCCCAGAGAGGGAGCTGGAGAGAACGAGCTGGGAACAAAGAGCTCCATCTGAGCGGATTGAACCTGGCTTACGTGTTGGCCTGCTGACCATCCCGTCTGGGCTTGGCTCCACGGGAGAAAGAGGAAGCTGTCTGGTCCTTCAAGGTGAGCAGCCTCAGAACCACCCCACTCCCCTGGGAACAGGTCTACTCTGTCCTATAGAGTCTGTCAGTTGAAATCAATGTTTATCTATTTATTTAAAAAATCATTTTATTGAGGGCTCGTACTATTCTTATCACAATCCACACATCTATCCATTGTGTCAGGCACATTTGTACATTTGTTGCCAGCATCATTCTCAAAACACTTGTTCTCCACTTGGGCCCTTGGTATCAGCTCATTTTCCCCCTCCCCTCTATGAACCCTTGATCATTTATAAATTATGGTTATTTTTGTCCTGTCTTACACCACCCAATGTCTCCCTTCACCCACTTTTCTGTTGTCTGTCCCCCAGGGAGGAGGTTATATGTAGAATTTTAAGGTGACCAGACGTCCCGCTTTTTAACAATTTAACAATGTCCCGCTGCATTTTAAAAAGAAAATAAATACTATCTTTACATTCTATGAACATTCTTGTTGCTCCATATTGACCAAATTTTTAATGAAGAACTCCCTTCCCCCCGGTCAATGGTGTCCCGCTTAAAATCTGGTCACTTGAATGTAGATCCTTATAATCAGTTCCCCCTTTCTA
>PVJH01015309.1:0-53988 GCA_004026705.1 Nesogale talazaci
TGTCTCTTCTGGGTATATGCCCAGCAGGGGAATTGCTTGGTCATATGATAGTTCAATTTCCATCTATTTTAGGTATCTCCAAATTGATCTCCATAGTGGCTGTACATACCTGCAGGTCCATCAGCAGTGGATAAGCGACCCTATCTCCCCCCAACCTCTCCAGCATTTGTTACCTTCTGACTTTTTGAATTGGGCTATCCTTGAGGGTGTTAGGTGGTATCTCATTCTTGTTTTGACTTGCATTTCTCTTATGGCTAATGATCGGGAGCATTTTCTCATATATATATTGGCCTCTCTGATTTCTGCGTCTGTGAAACTTCTGTTTAATTCCTTTGCCCATCTCCTCAGTGGGCAGTTAGTTTTGTTCTTTTTGGAAGCTATCAGGGTATTGTAGATTTTAGTAATAAGACCTCTATCTGATTTGTCATTGCCAAAGATGTTTCCCAGTCTGTCTGCTCTTTTATTACTCTCTTGATGAATTCTTTCAATGTGCACAGGTATTTAATCTTTAGTATATCCCATTTTAGACCTCTTCTTGAATACATTTTACTTTTTTAATTCTTTCTCTGATAAAAAGCACACAAAATGTCACAAAAATTCTTTTATTTCTTTCCCATTCCTCAATAGACAAAGTCAAGCCTCAAAAGCAAAGACAAACTCACTGTATTATGAGTTTCAACTCAGAAAGACATTACAGGATCTTATAGGACGTAGTAGAACTACTCTTGTGGGTTTCTGGGACTGTAAACCTCTAGAGGGGCAGACATTTTCTTCTTGTTCCCTTGGAGCAGCTGATGGGTTTGAATAGCTGCCATTACAGTTAGCAGCTCCAAGGACTACCCTCTCTGCTGCCACACCTCCTCTCAGTCAGTTAATGTTGACTGTGTTAGTCCGGGTAGACTAGAGAAACAAATTCATAGACATGAATATGGATATAAGGGAAAGATTATAGACAAGAGGAAAGAGACATTGAGAAACATCCCAGCCCAGTACAGTTCAAAGTCATAAGTCTGATATTAACCCATATGACCGATATCAGTCTATAAAGTCTCCTTCCAGCTCATGAATTCACAAGCCTATGGATGCAGACTCTAGCGCCATCAGGGGTCTTCCCAGGACTCAGGGTTCATCAACAGCACCCAGTGATGGCAGAAGCAACTCATCTCTGGCAGGGGGCTCCATGTGGCTTCTCCAGCTTCAGAGGTCTGGTTCCATCAAGGTAAGGTCATGTGGCTGCTCCTCCGGCTCATCAACCTCCTTGGAAGCTGCCATCTTGTCTCATCCGTAGTTCATTGTCTCTGAGACTAACTCCCAACAACTGGGGAGATAGCTTCGCTTTTCCATGAGGGAAATATCGCGAGATTTCCCAGAAGTCTCAGGAGAAAATCATGCCCACATGGAGGCCTCATTGGGTACTCAATGGCTATCTCCAAATTAACAGGCTAGACTCCACCCCTACATCTCAATCATGAAATTAACATAAGCATATGACCGCCACATTCGCTAAAAGCAACTTAGTTATTTTTGAGTCAATCAAAGAGTGATGGGAAGTGCAAAAGCAATATCTGGCTAGTTAAGTAGCTATTGCGAAACTTATGCCAAAAATGAATATGGCTAGTTCTTGTAAATAGAGTTAAAAGAGAGAGCATAGTATTGAACATAAATAAACTGCCATCACAAATGAGTAGTAAGCTTTATTCTTCTTGTGTTTTTTTTTTCCTCTTTCTTTCATGATGAACTGAATTAATGCTTCTCAAACTCAATGGTCACATCACCGATCTGAAACTCATGAAATTGGATTCCGATTTAGTAAACAGGATTACATTCTGAGATCCCATAGTACTAACAGCCCCAAATTATGCTTGTAGTTCCCAAGTCATACAGTATGTCTAAGCAACTACCTTTATTTTCTAAAGAAGAATATCTCATCCTACACTCACCTCCCAAGACACCAACCACAGACAATCAAACCTATTTTCTGCTCTTTTTCATATAATCTTGAATAATAACTGCTATGGACCTAAGAGCGATCATAGTATTTCAAAATACTATTTTTGACCATTGACATTTTATGCCAAGTACTACCTTCCTCCCTGCAAGACTCCTTTTACTTCTAGAAGCTTCAGAAAGCTCTGCTACTTTTTCAATCACAGAATCATACGTAATTAAACAAATCAAGTGGAAATTTTTCCAAGAAATAGAACCTAGGTAGAAGTTGTTTCTTGGATGTCAGGAAACAATATCAACACAGTTTAACAGTCACTAATATTATTGCTCTCGTGTGCCATTGAGCCAGTTCCTACTCAAAGTGACCCAGTGTCCAGCAGAATGAAATATCACCCAGCCCTGGGCAATCTTCACACATCCATATATAGCATAAGTGCATCACAGTACCAACAATTTGTATGTGATGGAAGTATTTCGTTGCTTACTTTGGTGAGGCCTAATTTATGTAATACATATTTATATATTTAAGGTACACAGTTCAATAACTATTGCCAGTTGTATACACTAATGAAACAATGACTGGAATCAATATGTAAAAACATTCATTTTGCTGCTGAAGGATTCCTTGATCACTTTGTAGTATATTCTTCCCTCTACCTTTCTCACCAGAGAACTTCTGATATGTGTTTTTCCCTAATGATTAGTTTCCCTTGTATATAAGAAAGCATGTGGTATATAATCTTTTACATAGCATTTTAATTGAATATAAAGATTTGAAATGTATGTCAAGTCATAAATTACCAAATATATATTCAACATATTCAAAGTAGATAGGTGAATAAATAAGATTCCTATCAGAAAGTATGACTGATGTAATATTAGAAACTATTGATATAATGCATAATGGTGAAAATTTAATCTGTATAACCAATAGAAGATAACCGAGCATTTATTACCTTCAATCTTTAGATATATGAAATATACCAAGTGTACACAAATAGCACCATTTTTTAAAAAAAGAAATGGATTATAAATGGAAATTTTAAAATATCTGTAAAAGTGCACAACAAGATCAGAAAAATGGCATGAAGGAACTCTTCTAGAGATGTGTGTGTTCATTGTTTGTGTACACTGGACTGGCTATTTAATCCAACACTTATCTACATAGTTCTATGAAGAAATGTATAGAAGTGTAGATTGAATTCCCTTTGAAATTCCAGATGCAACATAAGCATCACTGAGAGAACATTTCTCTAGCCACCCACTGATCATAAAGATTTGTTTAAATGCATATTGCTCTGAAAAAAACCTATGCATGTATGAATTGGAATCTTCATCATTATTTGATTCACAAATGTATTTGGAGCTTTGGATTATATTTTTAAATAATTGGGATGTACTAAAAGGGCATCAAAAACGATGAATGTTCTTACTGCAATGGATTGACAGAGTAGCTGCAACAATGAGTTCAGGCAGCAGCTACATTTTTACAGATATAAGTGACTCACAACTGTTAGTATTGAAATGTTCTTACACTACATATGCATTTGTGAAGATGACTCAGGGCTGAGTAATATTTTACTGTGTTGTATAGAGTTGCTATGAATGAGAACCAATTCAATAGCACCTAAGGATAACAATATTATTAATTCTTTATTCTTTTCTCACATCCAAGAAACAACTCCTAACTATTTTCCTAACATTGTTTCTTGTGGAATGTAAATTTCTCCATTTAATTTGCATAGTTATATATCAACCTATGATTTGAAAATTCTTAAGATAAGTAAATAAAAGTCTTATTTTGGTGTATGAAACTTCTATAAGCAAAAGAATTTTTGCTCATAGAAATGTGACACTATGCATAAAACATATCACAGTTATGTTATAGATGGTATTTTAAAATAATAGTATCACTCCTATAGTCATAAGAGTTATTATTTGAGATTCTATAAGAAAAAAACGCAAAATATATTTCATTGTCAATGGTTACCAGAGAATTGTTTTGGAAGATGAGGACCTCTTCCTTATGCAATAGATATAAATGAATAGACACAATATAAAACCATGATGTATGCTGTAATTTTTTCCAATAATTTTATTGGGGACTTTTAAAGCTTTTATAACATTCAATACATTATTTGTATCGAGCATATTTGTACACATGTTGCCATCTTCATTTCCAAATATTTTCTACTTGAGTCATTGGTATAAGCTCCTCTTTCCCTCTCCTTTATTTTTTTTTAAATCAATCTACTGGGGACCCACCCAACTCCCATTATGATCAACATACATGTCAATTGTATTCCAGTCAGTGGACAGTGTGGCAAAAATGAGGTATGCAACTTTCCTCCAGTTCTCAAATGCTTCCTCCCACCCACTCTCATGATCCCAGTTCTACCTTGCAAAGCTGACTAGACCAGGGGATGTACACTGGAGTTGGAACCATGGGGAATTTAGAACAGATGTTCCTTTCGGGACCAGTGGTGGGTGTGGTATACCTTGATTCTAAACCATGGCGCATCCCTTTTTTCTGTTCTCACAGTGGCCCCTTGATTCAAGTGCAAGTTCTGCATTATCCCAGTTAAGTGTTCTAGAAGTCCTATTTTTCTCAATATTTTACATAGATAGCTATTACCCACACAGTCACTTGAGTTCACATAATTGATTAAACACAAATACATTTTTTCTAATATTCTCTGTTTGAGTATTTGACATAAAAATGACACCCCTTGTTCCACATTCTCTTCTGAATCTGGCATGAATTCCTGGAGCTCCTGGTCAATATACTACTGCAACGGCTATTGAATGAACTACAGTAAAGTTTACTTGCATGTGATATCAGTGATATTGTCTGATAATTTCCACATTGTCTAGGTCATCTTTATATGGCATGCGTACAAAAAAGGGATCTCTTACAGTTGGTGGGTCAGGTAGTTGTGGTGCAAATTTGCTGGCATAGGGAGTAAGTACTTCCAGTGCTTCATCAACTTGTGGAAACCTTTCAGTTAGTATTCCATCGATTTCTGCAATCTTGTTTTTTGCTAATGTCTTCAGGGTAACCTCGGTTTCTTTCCCCAGTACCATCAGTTCTTGATAATATGCTATCTCTTGAAACGGTTGGGTGTGGACTAGTTCTTTTTGATATTGCTTATCTACATATTCCTTCCATCTTCTTTTAACATTTCCTAAATGATTCAACAATATTATACAAATAGAATCTCTTAACATTGCAACTCAAGGCTGGATTGGGATCTGAGCCGGGGATGGAAGGAGTGGGGTGGGAGGGAGGATGGTTTCCGTCAGAACAGTCGACTAGCTAAGAGGCGGTATGAGGATGTAGAAATAAGGGGAAAGTGACAGTGGGGTAGGAGAAAAGTAAAGGGAAACAGAGGAAGGATCAAGGAAGCAAGGCAGGTCACCAACAGTCAGCCAGATGGCAGAGTCTGACCGTCCCCAGCTCCAGAGATGGATATTCCAGGAGCGTGGTTAAACAGGACTTGAAGGAACCTCAACTCACAGCAAGAAATTACACAGATTAGGTGTCCCATGGGTAGGGTAGCTTGTAAATCAAGCCACAGGACAAATAAGGCAGCTGGCTACTCTGAAGATCCAAGAGTAAGAGAGAGAGAGAGAGAGAGAGAGAGAGGTTCCCCAAGCCATTTGTATCTCCACCCTTCAATTAATCTTACATGTGTGCATTGGCCATGTTGTCACAACAAACCTACCTATCACACTGCTTCAAAGAAGTGCTTTGTTTTGTGTTTTAATACATATATTTTATAATACAGCATTTCCAGTTTTCTTACTGATCTTATAATCACATCCATACTTTTGTGGCAGAAATAATGAACAAATTCAAAAGTACACTTTCTCTCTCTTTTTAAAAAAAAATTATGATCTGAAACATGAGCCCTATATTACTATGTCTTCAGGCAAAGCACCACTTAATTTAAACCTTTGCCATGCAAACATATTTTAAAGAACTAGACTTACTTAATAAATTAAGTTAGATATTTTTAAAAATATTGACTGATTCATCCATTCACTACTTATTTTTCTTCTGTGGAGCTAATTGCTATTTCTAGCCAAACAAATGCTTATTTCACACACTCCAAATGGAATTTGATCCACTATTTCTAACAACTGTTTTTGGTGAATTGGATATCTTCTATGTTTCTCCCAGAGTTGAGAACATAATTGATTTCTCTTATATTTCTGAGACTTGCAGAAAAATTAACACAGCTTATTGAACTGAAGACTCTGCACCTTGACTTTTCCATAAGAAGCTTCATATAATACCCTGGATTGTTTAAGAAAAGTGTTCACAGGAATATACAGCATAGTTATTCTCCTTTTAAGTATTAGAATTGCATGAGTCTGATGAGAAAATGCCTTCCACCTATGTCAGATAACTTTTTGTATGTGAACGGCCAGATAAGAAATACCTCAGACTTTGTAGAGGACATGGTCTCTTTTACAGCTACTGACCTCAGTCATTGCAGTGCACAAGCAATTGAAGACAATATGTAAATAAGGAACTGTGGCTAGGTTCCAATAAAACTTTATTTATAAACATTGGAATTTCAATTTCATATAACTTTCATGGGCAACACAGTGTTCCTTCAGATATTCTAACAATTTAAAATATAAAAATAAGTTTTAGTTTATAGGTTATATTAAAACAGGCTCATGGCCAAATTTGGGTCAAAGCCCAAAATGTGCCAACTGCTATTCAATTCCAAAGAACTAAGTTTTTTTTTCCCCCTTCCAACATCAAGTTATAAAAATACAAGAGCATATCACTGCTCATAGGTCATAATCTTCTATCATGGAAAAATGTCTTTAATCCAGACCTTTAGATTCCTATTACCTATTATCAAGCACATTCCTACTATGGGGTAATTGGGAAGCAGTATACAGAGATGTATGCATAATAGCCTGTTTCCCTTCTTTTTCCATTTCAGTTTCCATTCTTCATCATCTTCTCTGCATGTGCAGGAAGCTGAACACCCCATCATTCACATCTTTACTTTTGCATAATATCAGCACCTCCCACACAGTTATATCTTGTTCACTTGCCAGATCTGAACACAGTCGATCTCATGAAGGGGACTATAGATATTCTGGGAGGAGGTTCAGAGCTTTTTGGATGGAGAATTCTATATCCTGGGAATCCTAGTTGTATTCTAGAATGGAGAGTACATAGCCCTTAAAAAGTCATATCCCTTTTATTCACTTCAATGTCCTTAATATCTTAGAATATTCCTACCTCTCAGAACACCTGATACACATAGATATCAATCAATAATTAGTAAATGAATAAGTATGTTGGTAATCAAGGAATTGGGGGAGGAAAAACTTGAGTAAAAATCATGAGGTGAAAAGTTAAAAATAGCAATCATAGTTGTGCATAACATAAAAATTCAGTTTAATAATTATCTGGCATGGGTACAATGGAGAAATATGCAAACATGACTTTCCCCTGCAGCAGCAGGGAAGGCCATTCTCGGATGATGGAAAGTCACATTCAATGATTCATCATCCATTGTAAACCACATGTTTCAGAGTGCTGTTTTAAATTGATCCTTCCACCCCTACAAGGACAATCATTTAATACAACTTTTATTCAAATTTACATAACAACCACTAATCCCAAAGATGCAGAAAGTGAAGATTTTAACAACTTCAGTGTGAAATTAATCAAATATGCAATCAAGATGCATGATAATTACTGGTGATTGGAATATGGAATTTGTGCCCTCCCCCCTCCCCCAAAAAAAGGTCAGCAGTTGGACTTGGAGATAAAAATTAGTCAGGATACCAAATGATAGAATTTTTCAAGACCAACAACCTATTAAGTATAAAACTCCTTATCAACAGCATAAATAATACTGCATACAGGCACCTCACCAAATGGAATACACAAGAAAGAAAATGGTGAAAGAAATAATGAAAAGGGTCACTATCCTCAATCAGAAAAAAAGCCAAGGGGTGACTGAGAAAAAAAAAATCTGTTCATTGCACATGTACAAATTCAGGATGAAATTTAAGAAAATTAAAGTAAGTCCAAACCAAACCAAACTCACTGCTGTAGGCTAGCTCATTGCTGTGGGGTAGATTCAAGCTCATATCAAATTTGTAGGACAGGGTAAAGCTGCACCTGTGATTTCTGAGACTCTTATTTTACAGGAGGATCCAAACTGCTAACCTTGTCATTAGCAACACAAAGAGTAACCAGCGCACCACCAGGCTCCTCCACCTGAAGATAGCCGACCTGGATTTTGGAGATCATCTCAAAAAAAAATGATGCATTGAACATGAATGACCAAAGGACAGGTCAATGATATAATATTAAGGAAAGCATAAATGAAAGAAGTAAAAAGTCATAAAAGAAACAAAGATCCAAATGAATGTAAGACCAGACCCTCAAACTTGCTCTTTAATTTAAAACAGCTCAAACAATAGGAAAAGTGGTGAAGTAAAAGAGCCAGACAGAAGACTCCAAAGGGATGCTCACGTTGACAAAAAAAAAAAGGCATTGCAATGAACTATGCAAAGACAGCATGAAAACTATAAAAGAAAAGCATACTTACCATTACTAAAGCTGGAAGAACTAAAGTAAAAACTCAAGGTGTGAGCTATTGGCAAAGACTGAAATGATGCAGGAAGTATTGCACTGTACCCAAACCAATTTATTGATGTTTAACCGTTTCTGAAGCTTACAGGTGGTCAAGGAAAAGTCCTGGCTGCAATGAAGACATTGACAACAAACAGGGTCCCACTATTGTATGGCCCACTTGAGAACAAGCACAGCCAAGGTTATTTATCTATGCCAAGAAGTTGGGAAATGAACTACTTGTCTAATTAACTTAACTAGAAGGGATTCATATTTGTACCTATTACAAAGAAAATGATCCAACAGAATGCAGATGTCATATTTACTAACAATAGTATTCATAGTACAAGCAAATAGAATTTTTTTTTGGTGGGTCTCACTGCCCTCTGTGGTGGGAGTAGGAGGCCCAGCCTTGCTACTGGATTTGAACCTCCATCCCAGTGGGCCGCAGTCCCGCACACAACCACTACTCCACCGGGGCTCGGCCCGGAAAATAAAATTTTTAACTATACTTTTAGAACAACTATTAGAGAAGGAATTTCCAGAACAAGATGTAGACTAAAGCATATCATTACTGATATAATATGGATTTTACCTGAAAGCAAAGAGTATCAAGAAAAGAAAAGTGAAGGCTACTTTATTGAGGAGGCATACTCATTCAACTGTGTAAATCTTCACATTATGGGGAATAAAGCTCCAGACTGCTTAATTGTCCTCATTCAGAATGTGTGCATGGTCACAAGGCAGTCATTCAAAAAAAAAGAGCAAGGGAATAATCCAAGGTTTAACATCAGGAAAAGTTCATGTCAGGATGATATTCTTCCAATCACTATAGTCTATATGCTAAGGAAATAATTGGCAATGCTGGACTATATGAAGAAGAGAGGAGCATTCAGGAAAGGGATCATAGGTAGGGCTGAGATGAGTCTGGAACAGCTTGACTACACACAGAAATTTCCACTATATGAAATCATTCATTTATCCATATCATAATTGCTAGCATTATCTATACTTTCATGGGTTTTTGTTAGTAAGCTTATTATTTTCAGCACACAGGACTCATGGAGTAAAGTTGCTGATAAATAAGGATAAAATATCAATGTTAACTCCATTGAGATTTACATTTCAAAATTTCACTGTAAAAGATAGTAAGACATTTTATAGGATGATCACCTAAACACTACAGATTTGGGAAATTGCTGCATTGAAATATACATTTATAGCCTAAAAGTGCTTTACAAAGAGATGTACATATTTCACTTCTAGAAAAATTTTGGAGAAAAAATAAAAACTGTACATGTATAGTACATATGTAAATATATTTATATATGATGGTGGGGAAATAGACCTCTGTACATATATTTATAGGTTAAGTAATAATGTAGCAGATGGGCATAGGGTCTCTCAATGCAATAGCATTTTGCTCTAATAACCTGGCAATCCATGATGCTCACCTTCCTGACAGGATCACTGAAGACTAAATGGATGCATAAGCAAATATGGTGAAGAAAGCTAATGGTTCCCAGCTATGAAAGGATATAGGACCTGGGGTCTTAAATGCTTGTAGATAAACAAGTGGCCATCTAGTTGAGAAGCAACAAAGCCCACAAGGTAGAAAAACACCAACGTGTGTTATCATGAAATGTCAGTACGATCAGGTATCAGGCATCAAAGGCCCATAACAAAAAAATCATATCATTGTGCATGAGGGGGAGTAAGGAGTGGAAACCCACAGGCCATCTGTAGGCAACTGGACATCCCCTTCCAGAAAGGTTGTGGGGAGGAGACGTGCCAGTCAGTGTGCAGTAGAGCACCAATGAAACATGCAAGTTTTATCTGGGTAGATCTGAGCATGTACATGGATACAGATAAGAGCTGGAAACACAGGGAATCCAGGACAGATAAACCCCTCAGGACCAATATTGATACTAGCCATACCAAGAAGGAAAGAGGGAGAGAGGGAAGAGAAATAGGAGGAACCAACCACAACTATCTACCTATAATTCCATCCCAAGGGGATGGACAATAGAAACGGCAGTGAAGGGAGACACTGGTCAGTGTAAGACATGAAACATAATAATAATTTATAAAATATTATGGGTTGATGAAAAAGGGAGGGTCTGGGAGGGAGGGGAATTAAAATGAGAAGCCAATATCATGGGCTCAACAAGAAAAAAAATGTTTCAAAAGTAATGATGGTAGCAAATGTACAAAAGTGATTGACACATGGATGGATGGATGTTTAGATTATGATAAGAGTTGTTCGAGCCCCAATAAAATGATTTTTTAAAAAAGATTACGCTTGCCATAGAAGGAAAAGAGGAAGATATTCAGGATTCTGTATTGAGATGGGGATGATGAAATAAAGGCACAAAAGAAGAGAAACCACTATAGCAGACATCTTGGCAACCATTAAATTAAAAAATGAAATGACACAAAGCTCAGTATATTTGGTGTATTTATACTATGTGTGAAGCTTGATGCTGCATTTGACTCATACATTTCATTATGTGTGGTTTGAAAACTTGACATGTGCATTTTATAATGGATGAATTTTAAAATTCATGGAATTTTTATTTTAAAAAATTTAATATCATTTATCCAAAATAATGGAAAAATATATGATTTTAAAATAGGACTACTTACAATTAAGGTTAGGTAGGTAAGTGTAAGTCCTTTTAGTGGTGGTTGCTTGTTTGCTTGCTCTTCTCTTATGCAAGATCATTGGGAGTCCTTAGGTTCAGATCTTCAAAGCCTATTTCATGAGCTTGCCCAGGCTTTGTTCCTCATTTAGTGATGAACTCCACTGTCGAATTCTCAGGCCCATGATATAAGTCTGCTCTGAAGTTACAGACAGAATTGTATTTTCTTCCACTTTTCAATCTTTCTGCCTGCCATGTTCCCTCCCTGCTGCTTTTTTCATTTTCTAGTCCCTCGTTCCTATGACAGGCTTTCATTATTATAAAATCATTTAATAATTACCAGTGGACATGGATGTAGTGTGAAACTGTGAAAAAAATATTTGTTCCCACCAGCACTTACGTTAGTCACTCTATGTAAATCGCATCAGATAAATCAATTATCTAATAACGATAGCTATGGAAACCAATCTTAAATATATGCCATTTGTAACATTCAAAGAACACTATTACACTTTATATTTGATTCATGTATACACAGAAAGTCACATTATCCCCATTTAGAAAAAAATAAAAACAATTAGGAAGAGGTAGAGTCAGGACTGATCCTATTTCTTCTGACTTCCATGCTGTATCCCTGCCATCCCATGCTCTTAAGGTTGGGGTTTTTCAGCCCTGAAAAGAAGTTCAAGATCATGAAAGTACCTCAGACACCATGAAATATTCCTTGGGTTAAAAGCAAGTCTAGAAAAAGGTATCTCTCAAAAACAGATGGAAATTGAGCTGCCATAAAACCCACCAACCCCCTTACTGGTCATATAACCAGTAGAGGCAGGAAACAAACTGAAGCCAGACAACTGTGCTCCACTGGCAAGGTTCCCAATTGCAAGGAGTTGAAAACAACCAAATTTCCTTCAACAGATGAAAGGATCGAAACACTGTGATACATACAACAGTGGAGTACTACACATCTCTAAAAAGCAGCAAGGAACACATGAAGCATATTGTTGCATTGGAAGAACTGAAGGAAACCATGCTAAGTGCAACACCCCAAGCACAAAAGGACAAGTATAACAGGAATCCACTGACGTAAACTGTGTTAGTCTGAGTAGACTAGAGAAACAAAAATCATAGGCACACATATGTATACAAGGGAAAGGTTTATATGCAAGAGTGACTGTACATCAAGAAAACATTCCAACCCAGTCCAGTTCAAAGTCATAAGTCTGATATTAGCCACCATATCCAAAACCAATCTATAAGTCCTCTTCAGACTCATGAAGCACATGCAATGATGCCAGGATAATCACAGGCCAGTGGGTGCAGAATCTTGTATATTCAGTGGTGATAGTAGTGTCTTAACCCTGGCAGTGGCCTCTCTGAGGCTTCTCGAGTATTGAAGTGCTGGCAGGAGTCTCCACATGGCTTTTCCAGTGTCAAAAGTCTGGTGCCATCAGGGTAAGTCCATTTGGCTTCTCTTCTGAAATGTCTTACAGGAAGTCAATCTTGTGTTGTATCAGTACAGGATCTAGAAAGGACTGAGTCATAAGTTTCTCACTTCAATGGGGGATATACAGCCAGATTTCTCAGAACTCTCAGGAAAAGGCCACACCCACATAGTGGTCTCATTGGCAATCTCCAGATTGACAGGTTGGACTCCACCCCGACACTCCCAATCCTGAAATTGACACAGATCAGTGACTGTCACATAAGGTTGAAAAAAATGGGGCATAGGGAAAAAGCTACAATATACATACACCCCTGGGGTGGTGTCAGCAACTATGGCAGGGGCCAAACCTAATCCAGGGATATATGCATACATACAACCAATAAAATGGGGGAAGAAAAAGAAAAAATGTCATGGGTAGTTGGGGAGCTTGACACTAACCCACTGGAGGGGAGAGTATTGTTTATATCTCAGAGAGAGAGAGAGAGAACAGACTTCAACCTGATGTACCAAGAAGTGCATACAACATACAAGCATGTACCAAGGAACCAATAGAGAGGCCTGTAAGGCCAGTCCCCATCGCAACTACGTGGACAGCCCACAGAAGAATGCACTTCGGAGGACAGTACTGGAGTACAGCTTGTGGAGAGGAATGAGTCTGATGGAAGAAACAAAAAGGGATGGAGAGGGAGGGGAGGACATCCTGGCCCAGCAAGTCTGGAGGACAATATGCCTGCTCAGAGCTGACAAAGCACAGAGAGGACCCTAGGGCCAATCCCACCACAAGACATGTCATCCCTCATTAACCATTACTCTACAGGGGACAGCACTGGAGACACAGCGTGGGAATTGAGCACAATCTGACGCCATCACACTGGGCCAACCACTAGCGCATGCAGCAGAGGAGCAAGGGATGCACAGTGATGAAATCCTTGGAGAAAACCAAAAATAAACTATGGAGACAGCATGTGGCACCCCATCAGACTCAATTGGGAAATACTCATAAAGGCTAACAAACTATTGAACTATTTATAGGCCTTTCATTTTTGTCAGTAGCTTTCTTTTTGCTGTTGTTTTGTTATTACTGTTATTATTCTGTTGGTTTTGACTTCCTTTGTTGTTCTATTTGGCTTTGCCAGTTTTTGCAGTTATTAATGCATCTGCATATCTATCTAGATAAGATAGGTGAGACAAATAATTCAGAGATGGAAAGAATAGGGTCAATGGTTCTGGGGGCATATGGAAGAAGAAGAGTTGGGAGAAAAGAAGAGGGTGGGGGAAACCAACCCAGGGACAAGGGAACAAGAAGTGAACTAAAATCAATGATAAGAAGGTCATACGATGCCTGGTGGGGCTTACTCAAGGACAATGTAGGAGCTAGAAATTACTAAAACTAAGAGAAGGCCAAACACGATTGTGGGACAAGAGGAAAGTGAAAGAAAATAGAGGAAAGGACCTGGAGGCAAAAGACATTTATAGAGATCTAAATACAGGCATGTAAATATGTATATATACATAATGAAAGGGGCCTAGAACTATGTACTCATATCTATATGTTAAGAATTAAGTTTGCTGTTTGAGTTGAGTTGAGCCTCACCTCAAGTACTCTCTCAACACAAGAACACTTTCTTCTAGCAATCCGACATTCTATGATGCTCACCTACCAGACATGATCACTGAAGACAAAATGAGTGCATAAGTAAATGTGGTTAAGGAAGCCAATGGTGGCCAGCAAGTGAAAGATATAGTATCTAGGGTGTTAAAGACCTGAAAGTAAACAAGCAGCCATCTAGGACAGAAGCAACAAAGCCTATGTGGAAGAAACACACCAGCCTGTGTGATCATGATGTGTCCATGAAATTGGGTACCAGATATCTAAGACCCCAAGCAAAATCATACCTGAGGAGAATGGGTGGGGGGAATGGAATGGAGGCCAGCTATAGACAAATGGTCATCCCCTCACATAAGGGTCACATGGAAAAGATGAGCCAGTCAGAGTATAATATAACATCGATGGAACATACAACTTTCCCCTAGTTTTTTTGGTGCTTCCTTCTCCTCACCATCACGACCTAAATTCTACCTCACAAATCAGGTAAGACAAGAACATACACACTTCTACAGACAAGAGCCCATAACACAGGGAATCCAGGATAGATAAACCCCTCAGGGCCAACAATCTGAGTAGAGATAGCAGGAGGATTAGGGGAGGGTGGGGGGAGAAAGGGGAGTCGATCACAAGGATCAACATATAAGCCCCTCTCAGGGGAACGAACAATGGAAAAGTGTGTGAAGACACAGAGGATGATGTAATATATGAAAATATTAAACTATAACTTATCAAGGATTCATGAGGGAGGGTGGGCAGAGGAGAGAAGGGGAAGAAATGGGTAGCTGAGATCAGGGGCTCAAGTGGGAAGAGAATGCCTTGAAAATGGTGCTGGCAGCATATGTGCAAACGTACTTGACACACTGTATGAATGTATGGATTGCTATAAGAGATGTAAGAGCTCCCAATAAAAAGTATTTTAAAAAGAAGAGGAATATATCAGAGAGAAGAAAAGAAAGAAAGAGGGAAAGAAAGAAAGAAAGAAAGAAAGAAAGAAAGAAAGAAAGAAAGAAAGAAAGAAAAGAAATCTCAGGGGACAATGGCAGTGTTGTAGCATTACCTGCATGAAGCGTCTGCTGTATGATTCCCACATTTACATGTGAGAAGGTCAAGTCGGTGGGCTGGTGTGTGCAAAACCGGGTGTTGCAGCACTCCAGTGTTCTTTGGCCAGTTTTCCCACAGCGAGCACATGAATAGTCCCTTTATCACAGCACACGCCTGCTACATGCCTCCCTTGTTGGTGAAACAGCAACTCCAGGTCTTTCTCCTCTCCCTTCCAGCACCCTGTTCGGTGGCTTGTCAGCATGGGGAGGGACCCAGGTTACCCTATCCCTCTGGGCTCTTCTGTGACTAATAGAGGCCCTGGGTGCTGGAATCTTCTCTGGCCCGCAGAGTTCCCATGGAGGATAACCCCTAGTCAAGATTTCACACCCTTCCCTGGCGTCAGGGTGGCCAGTGGGCACTACAGCTAGAAACCCCTGGTTACATAGAGAGGAGCCTGGCACAGGGGAGAAAGAGGTGAGACTGGAACACACAGCACAGAAGCCTCCAGAAGACTGTTAGAATTGTTCCCATTTTCTTTTGGGAAAGGAAATAGAAGCCAGCATTTCCCGCTTTCTTAGTGGCTTGCTGACTGCCATCTAGGTAGCCAGATTGTCTTCTAAGGAAAGTCATCTCTTCCCTTGGGCATACCTACTGTAGGGCCACATGTAATAAGTGGGCTGTTCTGGGTGTTGCAGGAATCCACTGTTATAAAGACATAGGGAAACATATGGAAAGGACACATATGTAGATATCAGGACACAGAAAATCCCATGAATCAATCTAATTGCTTCTACTTATGAAAGACCTCACTCAGTTGAGGTCATGGTCTGTGTAAAAAGTTCTTCCCAGAGAACACGTATGCAGGAATAACCGATACTCACACAAGGGCGGATTGTCTGAGATCTGAAGCCCAAATCATTTTGTATGGGCTGGTCTGGTCTGCTATTTATAATTTCCATTTATTGCTTCCTTAATTGCCTGGGCATGACCTTATATTTTGTAACCTTTTCCTTTTCCTCTTTAGGGCTTTAAATGATTTGCACATATCATCCTTAATTGACACCTCAGTGTGACATCAGCAAAATAGAAACGATGGATAGCACACTCCACAAAACATTATCTTTGCAAGTACATTTCTAATCCTTTGGAAAACAGATTAGCTTGACATATTTGGTTTAAAGCCATTCTTGATAATCTTTTCCAGAAGGGTGATTCTCGTCCTCAAATTGGCCAGTACCACGAAATCAATAAACACAGATTTTCACTTCAGTCCCAAATTGAATACATGAGGTTCACATGGGGGAACATTTTTCTTTGAGTTTTGATGATAAGAGCGAAATGCAAGTTGAGAAAGTATGACTCATCTTAAGCCCTAGAGATTATTGAGAGAGATAACATTAGAATCAAAGACTTTTAGAGCTTCTAGCAATTATAAAGATTTCAATACCTGTCCTCTGTTCATACAGAACACACTGTAGCTTGGTAGCTTTCTCTGGATCACAGAGTTTTAGTAGTGGAGTAAGAACAATGCAAGTATTTCCATTACAAACCAAAGTGTTTTCCACCACATCTAGCTATTGTCTCTTAGACCTTAATATGATGTAATTAAGATATATATACACACATGATTGACAAATTGACACTGAAATTTGTGTTTTAATGGTTATAATTTATTAGGAAGAGGGATAAAAAGTGACTAAGTGATTCTGATGGGAATCATTTAGATACAAAATGATTCAACTATTTTGAGAACATTGTATAAAAAAACAGGAGAAAAGAATGTCCCAGCTTCTAAACAAGGCCATGTAAGAGATTCTAAAGGTAACTGAGATGACTCAGCTATTTCACCCTCTGTTCCCCTACTCATCTAATGCTTAAGTCTCAAGGACTACAGAACTCATAAGTATGCAAATAAGTCAGCATTTCCCAAAGTGTGTGATACTTCCCTGGGGACAGTGGAATGATTGGTGGAGCTGCAGAAATAGATAAAAAATCCAAACTTGCCATATTAAATTGAGTCTTACTTATAGCAACCCTATGAGATGAGATAGAACTGCCCCTGTGGGTTTTCAAGACTGAAACACTCTATGGGGAGTAGAAAACCACATCTCTAGCTTCCAAAAACAGATATGCACACTTTTTTTTTATTGTGAGCTAGGAAGATACTGAGTAATATTTTTTCTGAAAAGCAGATGGTAGCCAAATAAGTTTGAGAGCCAGTGAGCTAAATTTTATTAAATATTATTGGTAATATTTAATACTGGTAATAAAGAGCTTACTCTTTTGAAACTTACATCTTGTATGTGTCTTAATTCAAATATACACCTGTGCAAATTCCTTCCTTGCAACAACAGAATTGCAAAGTGAAACTAATTATCTATTTTATATTTAAGTTGTTATTCTTTCTAAACATTGATGTAAATGTACTAATTTGGGGTGATAATTTTGGGAGGTGATATATATGTGTGTGTATTCAATTTAACAAGATATAAAATAACATCCATAGAAATTTGGAGATAAAATTAATATGGTTTCCTGTTATTACAATGTAACGTGGCTTTAATAGCTATAAACCAAATCAAATCATCGTTTCATCTGTATAAGAAATATTCAAGAGTCTCATTTACCTTCTAGGAAAGCAGATATTTATCTTGAACTGCTCAATGGTAAAATAAAAGCTTCTGCAGAAGGTACAGATGGATGGGTGATAAGTGTTATCATGAATAAAAAATATCTCAAGGCAAAAAAATCAAAAGCCATACATAATCGAGAAGATTTGTTTATGGCACACAATCAATGACCTTGTCTTTAATTCTGCATCTGAAAAGAAATGTTCTTAGCTAAGGCTTCAAACAGATACTATCTTTTGTTTACTGTTACAGCTAAACTTTCCATGTATGAGGAGTCAGATTTAAATTTGAGTGAATCACATTTCATCCTTTAGCTAATACTGCTGATTACAGTATAAAAAGTCAAAGCCTTCAAATGATCTTTAATATTTGAATAATATTCTAATAGCCTGTATATCACTACTCTTTTACAATTATTACTTATTTCTCCCAATTATTTTTATATCTATAACTAAGAATGTATAGAGATAGATGGAGATGCCTTTTCATGTGCACTTAGGTATACAAATTTATATGTGATGATACATAACACTTCGATATCACTGACTAACCTGTGCTATACACTATATTGAGCCATGATCTTTAAGAACTTTAAGAATTAACCTAATTTACTCTTAAAAAGCCCACATGGAAGAAGCACACTAGCTTGTGGGATCATGAGGTGTCAAAGGGATGAGATATCAGGCTTCAAGAACTAAAAAGCATAACATTGCATGCTCATTTTCCTGATATGATCACTGAGGACAAATGTGTACATAAGCTAATGTGGTGAAGAAAGCTAATGGTGCCCGGCTACCAAAAGACATAGTGTGTGGGGTCTTAAAGGCTTGAGTAAACAAGTGGCCATTCAGCTCAGAAGCAATAAAGCCCACACAGAAGAAGCACACCAGCCTGTGTGATCGTGAGGTGATGAAGGGATCCAGTGTCAGGCATCAATGAGCTAAAATTATATTATTATTAATGAGGGGAGTACAGATTGGGGACCCAAAGCTCATCAATAGGTGAGGTGACATCCTCTTGCATAGGGGTTACCAGGAGGAGATGAGCCAGTTAAGATACAGGGTAGTCGCAATGAAATATGTTACCTTCCTCTAGTTCTCATGCTGCCTCCCACCCACTATCATGACCCCAATTCTACCACATAAATCCAGCTAGACTAGGAGATGTACAGTGAAACTTAGGATAGATTACCCATCAAGACTAGTAACAGGAGTGGTAATACCAGGAGGGTGGAGGGATGGAGGAAAAGAAAGGGGGAACCAACTTCAGGGATCTACATGTAACCTCCTCTCTGGGACACGGACAACAGGGAAGCGAGTGTTAGGACACATTGTACAGTGTACAGGATGAAAAAAATAACAATTTATAAATTACTAAAGGTTCAAGGGGAAGGGCGAGGAAGGGTAATATAGGGAGCTGGTACTGGGGGCCTGAAGGGAGGGAGGATGTTTTGAGAGTGATGATGGCAATGGGTGTGTAAATGTGGCCTGCATACAATTGATGTTGGTATGGATTGTGATGGGAGTTCTATGGGCCCCCAATAAAATGATTCATTAAAAAAAAAAGGCGGGGGGGGGGAGGAGAGATTTTTTTTTTTAAGAGGAGCTTGTACCAAGGGCTCAAGTGAAAATGTTTGGAAATGTATGTGGCTGCATGTGTGCAAATGTGCTTGATAAAAATGTTGTCCTGAATGTTGTAGTAGCTGCAAGAGCCCCTAATAAAATTATTTTTAAAAAAGGTAAGTACAAAGCAAAAAAAAAAAAAAAGTACTACTGTAGAACAACCTCCTCCCCAAATTAAGGTACTCCAATTTTCAAGTACTAGTTTTTGCCTTTATACCCAACTATGTGAACAGTACCATCAAGTCAATTCTGACTCATAGCGCCCCTATAAGACAGAGTTGAATTGCCTCTGTGTGTTTCTGAGACTATACTGGAGTAGAAACTTCTCTTTCTCCTGAGAATAATTATAGTTAAATCTAGTGTGTGATAGGTAAGCTTGTTGTGCCAACATGGCCAATGAACACACTTAAGATCAATTGAAGGACAGAGACAGAAATGGCTTGGTGAGCCCCGCCCTTGCCCTCTTGCCCTTGGATCTTTGGGCCAGCCAGCTGCCTATTCATCATCCTGTGCCTCGATCTCCAAGCCATACTACATGTGGGACACCTAATTGGTGGACTGTGTTGTTGTGAGTTTAGGTTCCTTCCAGCCCTGCTTCGTCACACTCCTGAAATATACATCTCTTAAGCTGAGGACTGTCGGACTCTGTCATCTGGCTGACTGTTGGTGACCTGCTTTGCTGTTTGCTGCTGGTAGCTGGATAGCCTGAATTGCTCTACAGAGGACTACTCAGTGGCCCTCAAGACTTGAAGGACTGCCAGTGTACTAGCTGTCTCACGCAAGTGAGCTGCACTGAGATCTTTGTATTGTTTTATAGATTAGTTAACTGTTTATTTCTTATCTTATATATCCTTCTATCTATATAAATATATAAAGAGAATTCCTATGTCCTGGTTTTGTTTCTCTAGAGAATCCTGTCTGGCACATACTGGCTTGATAGAGATGGATGTTAAGTCATCAAAAATGTTTGTCTTGCCTTTTGAATCAACTATTACCAAAAGTGAAACCATATAAATTTACAATCAAATAAATGACATTAAAAACAAATGTACTACATTTTAAAAATATATAATTTCATAATCATTTTGCTATCTTTCACTATCACCTATGTCTTGAAGCTCTTTATGTCTCTGTGACTTTCATGATAATATATTGTCCAATGGTCTTTGTGATTTCCATCTCTCTAGCTCTTCTTTGAAGGATTCTGCACTCTTATATTGAAACATATTAAAATAACAGTCATCACATCTTTGAGAGACTCAAATCATCCTTTTAATCTTTAGTTTGAGAAACAAAGATAAGTTTGAATGAGAAAAATCAGAGCGTTAGGGTAAACGAGGTAAGCTTTCCTATGGAAATTATTGCAGCATTACCTTTGTTACCTTCAAAGAATAATCACTGTACACTAGCATGATGGAAACAAGAACCTCAGCATGATTTCAATAACTTTGTTCCTTTAAAAGCACTTTTCTTAAGACTTCTCCTCTTTTCTTCAAGATAATCTATTAAGATTACCCTTTAGAAAACTCAAAACACAATTGCCATAACCTTCTTAGCTGATGCCTCCGTCTTGAATTTAACTGGTCCAGCAGTTTTCCGATGGAAGCCACTGTTTTGATTGAACCTATTTATAAAGACACCTGAATGAAACTAAGACAAGTGAATTATGGAAATTGCTTGTCTGCAGTTATCCACTGATCATAGCAATATGCTTAAATGTATGTATGGAATTAACTCTTATGCATATGAAGTAGAACCATCGTTGCAATACATACTTTTTTGCTTACTCTGCTACTTCCCCTTCCACTCAAAATCCAAAAATAATAACATGAGAACCTAGATACTAACATAATATAAGGTACAGTAATATAAAAAGATAAATGCATGGAAATGAATAATTCAAGAAGAAAGTATCTATTAGCAGTGAACATTTTATTTCTCATTCTAATGCATATATTTTAATATATTCAGAATAAAAATTATTGTCCTTAAGAACATTGATCAATTGATCCATTGTTTTCATGTGTCTAGATAGTTGACATAACAAATTGATTCACATATATTTGCAGCTCTTTTATTCCCTCAGTTTGTGGAAACTTTCGTATTTCTACTTTTCTTACTCTTAGTTTTCATCACTATTATGCTTGCATCCTTGAAGTTATTTATCCCGCTTAGCCTTTTGGCCGCTAGTCTCAGGATAATGACTCAGGATTTTCTTCCATTTTCATCATAGCATCTATTCTTTTCCTTTAAACATTTGTTTGTCTCTGTCTTATTTAGACCTTTTAGAATGTCCTTCAGCAAGTTAAGATTCTCTATCTAGCTTCTATGCCTCTTGAATTTTGAACATTTTCTATGCGAAACATAAAACACTAGAACAACTAAAACAATACCTCTTTTCCCCTGTAAATCCTTTTTTCTTGAGCTTGATTTTGATGTGAACACATATGTGTATACCTGCGATAACCAGCATTTTGTGTCAACTTTACTGGGTCAGAATTTTCAGTGATTTGCAGTTAGGATACAGCGACCTTCAATGAGGAGATCTACCAAAATGAAATCTCTTCCATTATGAGATTTTTCTCTGAGTAGCCAATCATTTGACAGATTCCCTTGGGGTTACTGAGGAAAAGTTTGCTCGCTGTTTTTGATCCTCTGGCAAGTCAGCCAGCCTCTAGTTACTTGGACTTGAATCAGCAGCCCATCATAATGCCCCCTGGCCTGGGAGTTCTCAACTGCCTGCCAGCGGATCCGTCAACCCTGGATTCATTTGTTTCTTCAGCCCAAAGCCCGCTCTCTGACCTGCTGACCTTGATTGCAGAGCCCCTGCAGCTACGGGAGTCGAGAGAGTTCTATAGCCAGACATTTACCTGCTGCAACCATTTCCTAAGCCGTTTCCTTAATATAAACCTCTTTCTCCTTTCTCCCCGCACCCCAAACACACACACACACACACACACACACACACACACACACACACACTGATTTTACTGCTATACACAAACTAGCCTAAGGAAACATGCATAGACATAGAACTGAGTTTTGTCTCTTTTTAAGCTTTGTACAAATAACATCAATAGTAAATGCGTTCACTTTTGTTTTCCTGCATCCAGTTTATATGTGTGAAAAATGTATCCACACAGTTGTGTATATCAGATATCCTTTCATATTTATTGCTTTATAGTCTACTTTAGTAAGAGGAAACAATTAAATAGAGAATGAAAGCTAAATAGTTTTCAATATGGGGCAATAAACAGTGCTGCATAAACTTTCATGGTCATGTACTCTGTTGCAGATGATCATGCACCTCTCTGCATCAGTGGTTCTCAAACACAAGCATCCATCAGAATAATCTAGAACACTTGATAGAACATATTGCTGGACCCTACCCTCCTAACTTCTGTTTTATTAGGTACTTAAGAATTCTAAACAAGTTTCTTGTTGATGCTGATTCTATAAAACCACCTAGCAAACTGAGCTCATTTATATGTATGGTCTCCAATTACATGTATACATACACATATGTATGTATACTTAATATATTTTAATTAAATGGTTTTTTTAAAAAATGATTCCTTTTTAGGTTCAGGTATATAGTAAGTGAGTTAATTAATTTCATGCTAACAAATATTTCTTTTAAAATATCAGTTGTATTCTGTCAGTGTTTTATAAATATTCTATGAGGATATATTCTTGGATAAGCAAAATGATGATAAACAATATTTTCACAAAATTCAGAATACAAAATAGTATTTGTTGTAAAATTATTATAAGTAAAAACTTATATTTCTTCTATGAATGCAGCCATCTAAATTTGTGTGTGTATGAAATATCTTAGAAAAGAGTGAAGAAAATTAAATATTAATTTACTAAGATTTTTCATTTGTGAATTACAGCTTTTTCTAAAAAAGAAAACCCATTTTATCATTAAAAATAAAAGCATCAACATCACTGGCAGAAACTGTGATGACAGCTCCAGAAACAAAAGAGAAAATTGTATAGATCCACTTTAATCCAAGTTCAAATATAGAGTTTTTCACAGGACCTATCCAGTAGTGTTTGTCAGATTTAAACTGTTATTGCAATCATTAGCCAATAAGTAAATCACTGATTAATGGGCATGCCAGAAGAGTCTCCTTCAGTCATCTGGGACTCAATTCTGCCATTAATCTCATGAGACACTCTGCTATTTTCCTACAATCATGTGTGTGCTTTAACCTTGAGCTGTAGGATCTGACCTCGGACCAAGACTTAAGAGGATAGATTTTTTACTTAGCCTAACATGACCTTTCCAAATAATTTTGCCTTTTGCTATATGACAAGAGACTGCTGCTAGCTGCCATTGAGCCCATGTAATGAACATTCCACTCACAAAAGAACAAAAGATTGCTTTCTTCTGAGCCATTCCCAATCATTTGTGATTGGAAATTTATAACCCATCAGTGATTTTTTTCAGAGGGTGATATTTCTTATGGAACATATTTTTTCCTATCTTAGTCTGGAAACTCTCCTGAATCCTATTTATGATCACGGCAGCACAAAAGCCTCTAATGACAGATTAAGGTCTGCACAAAATGCATTGGCAGGGGATCAAACCAACATTTACTGCATGGAAGATCAATATTCTACTACAGACGCACCACTAGAAACACCTTAGATACAGCCCTGAATATACCCAAATTATTTTTTGATGCAGGATGAATAAGGTGCTTGGAAAATGGGTGTGGCGTGACATAATCTTTTAGTAATGTTGACATTTAACTGAGAGGTGATAATTGTAATATGAGGATAAACTATTTGCAACATGATTAAATGTTGGAAAGTTGAAATGAACAAAAACTCATTCTGGATCACTAGTTTATCCCCAGTTATGCCAGTTTACCTGGAAGCAATCCAATGTAATTTTTCGTAAGATTTGTTTTAAAGGAATTGCTCACTAGTTAATTCTAACCATTTCTTAATTCTAAAACAAGCTTCCACTCACGTATCTTCAGAAGAACGAAGGGACTATCTATTCCCTTATCATGTTGCCATCTCAGAAAAGCATAGAAATATTCTTCCTGTCCTACAGGGTTTTTATGCATCAGCACTGACACAGTGTCCGTGAGTGTGGTTTAGTTTTAGACATCTTCTCTGACAGACAGACAGACATAAAGGGGTTGAGTTAACTCCCCCCCACCTCATAATCTTCACTCTTGGGCATAATTCTTTCTCCTGATCCCAAGAGGAATCAGTTACAACTCACTTCTGACTAATAGAATAAGGCAAACCTGATAAAATCTTACCCCCATGATTATACTATGTGATATAAGATTGTCTTAATAAACTAAAATTTTCTCGTGTGTGATTGCTAGCTTGGCAATTTTGGATAGCCCATGTGGCAAAAAAATGTGGGTAATTTCTAGAAATTGGGGGACATCACCAGTCAGCAATCCCTGAATCATTCTGTGCATCACCTCAGTGAACCCAAAAATGCACTTTTCTAATTGAGCCTCCTTATGAGAATGCAGCCTCGCTGACACCCTAGTTGCAGTTTTATAAAATCCTGAGCAGAGGATATAAGTTGTGCCTGAATTCCTAGCCAATAAAAACTGGAATGATACCTGTGTGTTGTAAGCAGCTTCTGGAAAATTTGTTACACAGCCATGAAAAGGTGTACTAGGGGATTCACCACCACCACCATCATCCACCAAAAAAAAAAAAAAAAAAAAGGGAAAAGTGTTAGGAAGGCATGCAGCAACACACTCTGGGTTAGTGTACCCCGTGGCATTACCTGGGATGGTTTTTTATAGTCACAGTGAATTTTCACTCGAATGCCGTTCTTTGTCATGGCTGATTTCAAAGAACAGTGTACAGCTTTTGAATGTTGCTTCCTACTCGGGAAAAATGGGTCACATGCTGTTGGGATGCTGAACACAGCTTCCACGGAGAGCGCTAGGGGAAATACTCAAGGGCGTGAGTGTTTCTCTCTTCTTTAAAAAAGGGAAATGTTCATTGATGACAAACCTCTTTCTGAGCATCCATCCACTTCCGGAATGGGTGAAAAAGTTGACTTGCTGAGCATTCAGAATTCATTCCACAAGGTCAGACTGCTAATCAAGCTTTCTTCCTACATGTCTTCCTATTGCCGCAACCCTTTAATACAGTTCCTCATGTTGTGGTGACTTACCAACCATAAATTATTCTGTTGTTGTTGCTTTTGGGCATCACTGCCCTCTGCTGGTCGTGGGATCTACCCAGCACTGCTCTTGAAAGCCACCACTGGATTTGAACCGCCAAGCCCACGGGCTGCAGTCCCACACTCAACCACTTATGCCACCAGGGCTCAGCTCATAAAATTATTTTTGTTGTAACTTCATAGCTGTCATTTTACTACTGTTATGAATCCGGTGACCCCTGTGAAAGGGTTGTTCAACCCCTGTCACAACCCACAGGTTGAGAGCCGCTGATGTAGAGGTTCTGAAAAGAGTGCAATGAAAAGGTTTTGATTTGTGGTAGACAGGGAACTGGTTTTTCCACCACAAAAGTGCACTTGTTCAGACAGCCAGCTCAGTGCACCAGTTTTTTTTTGGGGGGTGGGGAGGCATCACTGCCCTCAGGTGGTGGGAGTAGGAGGCCCAGCCTTTGCTCCATGGAGCTGGAATTGATCCTCCATCCCAGTGGGCCGCAGTCCTGCGCACAACCCCTGCACCACCAGGGCTCAGCCCAGAGCACCAGTTTTTGGCCAAAAACAACAAAAAAAAAACCAACAAAAATCCCACCAAACACCCTAGCATGCCTCTCTATCCCCATGCATCTTACTCATCTAATCTCACTCCATGTGACTTCTTTTTGTATCCATGAATGAAGAGGGACATGAAAGGACAGTGATGTGATGACATAAAAAGAGGAGAAGAAAAAAATGAGGAGGTGCTGTCAGCTATCCGAACAGATGTGTTTGAAAAATGTTTCCATGGATGGAATGGCAGATTTGACAAATGCATTAAGTGTATTGGAGAGTACTGTGAAGGTGATAATGTTGTTTTGTAAAATTTGAATACCTAGCTTTGAAAATTTTTTTCATTGAAGAGGAATCCCCTTGTGTTTCCTCCAAGAGGGGACATATTTTATCAGTAGGAAATAGGCTTTACTATTTTGTAAATATAATGTTTTAATACTGCTAGTAACTATGTTTCTTTCTCCTATTCATGTGGCCACTGACTTTGTGGCAATTAACAAATGGTTAGGTTAATATCAGAATATTCCCAGGCTATTTCTTCACTTCTTTTTTTTTGAAAAATAGTAAATAAGTTAAAACACTTATTTTAATTGCTTTCTGAATGGAATTACCTCAGTCTCTAATAGAAAGCTAATTATATATGTTTTATTGAGATCATCAAGGAATCACTACATTTTCAAAGTATTAAGCTAGCTCAAAAAAGACCTGTCAGTGTGAACACTAGCTACAATAGGACTGTATTTAAAGTAAAAAAAAAACTAAAGTTGAAACTCAAATGACATTATATGGCCTGCAATGACATTTCACATGTTAAAATATATTTTAAATTTAAGACACATTTGAAATATTAGCATTGTAAGATTATTTAATGTTTACCAAAATAAAAAATAATAGTTGATGAAATACTTATATGATCTCGATGCTGAGTGGATTATCAGAAAACCTGGGTATATGAAGAAGAATGCATTATCGGATTGGAGGAAGGTTTATTAACAGTCTTTGAGGTGCAGATGACAAACAATGCTTTGTTTGCTGAAAGTAAAGACTTGAAACACTTGCTAAAGAAGATCAAGGAATACAGTCTTCAACATGAATTAGTGCTTACTGTAAGGAAGACCAAAATCCTCACCACTGTAGTCATAGGAAACATTATGATAAATGGAGAAAAGGTCAAAGTTGTCAAGGATTTTGTCCTGTTTTGTCCATCATCAATTCTCATGGAAGCAATAGTCAAGAAATCAAACAGTGAATTGCATTACATGAATCCCCTGCCCAAGATCATTTTAAAATACGAAAAAGTGTGTTTGGAGGGGGAAGAGGGGGGATAGGCATTTTAAAGTTCACCTGACCCAAGCCACAGTATTTTCAATTGCTTAAAATGCTTGTGAAAGTTGAATATGACAATGAATAAAGAGAATAGAAGAAAAATTGATGCACTTCAACTATAGAGCTGGCAAGTATATGCTGAAAATAGCCTAGTCTGCCCAGAGTTCAAGTACATTTGTTCTGGAAGAAGTATGACAAAAGTGTTCTTTGAGGCAATGTTGGTGATACTTTGTCTTTGGACACATTGTCATGTGACACCATTCGTGAAAAGGTAGAGGAATAGTGACAGAAAGTCATAGAAGAGATGAATTGACCAGTGAGGACGGTCCTGGATAGGGCAGCAGTTTGTGCGGTTGTGTGAAAGGTCGTTATGGGTTGGAACTGAACTGATGGTAACTACCACAGCATCCAAGATTAATTTTTTTAAAAAAGAAAAGGTTGATATAGTGCTTTGGGGCATCATATAGATGTGTTCTTCTTGAGGAAATTTTAATTTTCTTCTATGTTCGAAGTTGTGGTCAGGTTTTAAGTACTTTTACATGTGCTTAATTTTTGTTCTATGGTTGAATGAATAAATTCCTTTTAGAAACATGTTTTCTTTATCCATATATCTAAGTTTATCTATTGAGCAATTAATTAATTTTGTGAAGAATTTTCAGTGTCTAGAAGACAGAAATATGGGCTTAAAATATCGTTATTTCCTTAAAATTCTGCTTCCTATCAAAAACAGAAGGGAGACTACAATTACCCAGAGTGTGAGATTGTTGGGTGACACTTCTCTGGAAATTTGAGTCTAAACACACAGAACTATGAGCCATAATAAATGTTCTGTGCCTAAACAATGTACCCAAACATAAGATTCCCTTGTGACTCAATTTTCATGCAAACACTCATCAGGTCTATAAGAGGAACAGTAACACCAGTGAAGCAAACACACCTCTGAATAATCAACCATCTGAGATCCAAGGGGCTGCATTCATCCAAGGACAGAGTTCAGTGGGATTAGTAAAGAAGGAATGGGAATAGAGAACACAGGAAGAATGTGGGAACAGGGATGGTACATTGAGGTGATTGCGACAAATGAGAAAGAAAAAATGTGTAGGAATTATAGATGCTAAAATTGATGACATGCTCTGTAAATCTGAACCAAGTTCACCAAAATTGTTAACGAAAGAAATAAAACAAAAATAGAGCAGTCTTCTACCTTTAGCAACTAATCTGACTTTGACAAATGAGCTTAAGACTGGAGATCATAGGTTTTCATCAATTGCAGCTACAGTTTAAAACTCCCTAGTTCGTTGTGCAACCTTTGGAATAAGAAAATATCCCTGCTTCTGCAGGATAAAGTGGTTGGTTACTAACTGAAGAAATATGTAGCATTCTCATTCAGCAAAGATTAAAGCCATGGAAACCTTTGGTGCTGCTCTGCCCTGTCCTATATGGATATTATGAGATTTGGCTCAATCACAACTGGTAGGGAGTGGGAGTGAGCGCTCATAAAAACTGAGATTAAATTAACTGTGAGGGCAAGAATAAATAAGCTCAAACTCATATTTAATTTGATTTTAGAAAAAAAATCTCAACAGGCGAATTTGGGTCTGAAATTAATCCCTGATTCATGAGGAAATTATACTGTATATCAGTAACTTGCAGAACAGTAGCACAAAGTTTTAGAGTGTCCCTAACCATAAAGGTATTGATCACTGATCAATATTTTGATAGTTTCAAGCACATAATCTTAAAATATTAGCAGTTCAGAACATTTATTTAATCCTTCATTCAGAACTGTTCATAAGATTCTTCAAATTTCCAATTAAAAGATATGTAATTGTCATATGAGCCCACAATAATATTTAGCTTCATGGGGGGCTTCTTTCTGTTTAGGAAAACTCTACAGATAAGATGAACCAGAAGCAGAATTTTGCTGCATGATTATAGAATGAAGAAAAAAATTGGCATTCAGTGGCATCTGAAGTGTTAGTTATATCACTTAAACAGTATTTATCTTCTAGTATGTGGGTGTTTTCCTCCCTTGCGAAGACATAGACTCTATCCTAAAAACAACTGTTAGGACATTTCCTCTTTGTTGCTGTTATTTTTAGGGACTCAGTTCCGACTCAGAGTGACAACAGAACTAACCAATGCCCAGTCCTGAGATGTCCCTATAATTGCTATGTCCGGTATATCCAAAGTTCATGAGAGCAAGTCTCACCAAAGGAACAGCCTAGCAGTACTTGCTCCAATACAGATTTACTTATTCTTTTGTCAGTCTACAGAACTTTCAGTATTCATCACCAGCATAATTCAAAGATGTAGATTCTTCTCCTGTTTTCCTTATGCTATATACAATTTCCATGTGTGCATGTGGCCATTTAAAATATCAGGGATTGAGTAAAACTCACCTTGGTCCTCAAATCAACATCCCTGCTCTTCAGTACTTTAAAGAGATCTTGTATGGTATATTTGCCCAATAAAAAAATATTGTCTGATTTCCTGCTGTCTCGACCCTTAAATATTGACTGTAAATCCAAGCAAAATAGAATCCTTGACAACTTTATCACTTTCTCCATTTATAATGATGTCATTGATTGGTTCATTTGTGAGGATTTTGGTTTTCTGTACATTGATCTGTAATCTGTACTGAATTTCTATCGCCTCATCAGCAGGCAAGCTTTTTGTCATCACCCGGGTTGTGCATAAACCTTCCTGTAGCCCCATGCATCCCTTTGGCTTCTTTTAATCCAGCTTCTCATGTCCTTTGTTCCATGTACACATTGAGCAGACATTGTGAAAGGGTCCCATCCCAAATTGCCCGCTTTCTGATTTAAAGTCAAGCAATAGTCCCTTATCCTTTAGTAAGACTGCTTCTTGGTCCACATGTGATTCTGCCTGAGCACAAAGAGTTGTGCCGGAAGTATTCATTCATCTGTCAGCTGGTTGCACTGTAGTGGCTTCCATGTGACTGCAATGCTGAAACTCAGTCATTAGTATTTGAGACGCCATCAGAGTCATCCAAGGTGAAAGGCTTTGGTAGAGTTTCCAGACTAAGACTCCAAAGAAGGAATACACTGTCAGCTTCTCAAAGATTGGTCACTGAAAATCTTATGAATAGCCACTGAGCATTATGAGGTATGATGAAAATCGAATCACTAGGTTCTTGTGTGTATAGCCTGCATTGCTGACCCACATCATTCTCACCACTCTCCTTGGTTCATGGTTACTCAACTACTCCACAACCAAAAATCTATCCATTGGCTGTCATAATATCTTCTTCGGGGATTTTGCACATTTCTCTGAAATACTGGATTTTACAACTTTGTTTTCTCTTAAGTCATGATGGGCATCTCATTGTAGGCCTCAAGTTAATAGCTGCATGTATGATTTCAAATTTAGTCTGTGAAATTTATTTTATTTATCTATATCCAAACTTGGTCCACCAAAAACATAAAATTATATGTATGACATCAAGAGCCATAAATCTAGAAGTCCAAAAAATAAAATTAAACATCTAAAGTCCCCTTATTGCAATATTAAACAAAATGCACTTAATTACTGATTAATTTACTAAAGCTTTTTCAGTTGCTAATGTCCAACTTACGTCTTCGTGATGACTTCATTAAACCAATGTACAGTGGAATGACTTAGAATGGTATGTTCAAAGTCATGGAATAATCCAGCTTCAATGATTTTCTCTGGATTTCAGCTCCTCTACCGCAAATAAGAAGACAGATTTTCTTCTGGAAGACTTAAGATCTCGTTTTCCCCACTGCTTTGGCCAGGATTTCCACCATCTCCCAGAAGGTGCCTGGCCCAGAGAGCTTGCTTTGCAAGCATTTGCTTTCAGTTTCAGAAGTTACAGTTTTGTTCACCACTATCAAAACTCATGCTGTTGAGACTCTCAGCATAAGGTTTTGTGGACATCATTTATATCCTCTACTTCCCCAAATATTTTTATGCAGAAGATGAAATATCACTTGCTAAAATATCATTTTAAAATTAGATAAGTGTTAAAGTTGGAAGAAAAAAGAAAACCAGAAAGATCTTGAAAAATCAGGAAGTGCTTAGCTCAAGGAATGGAATATGTAAGATGGTGACATTTATGTCTTGGGAAAGTGACAGTAAAAACGAACAAAACAATAAAACAGGATAAATTTTAAGACAGAAAACTTGTAAGGTATTATGACTATAGAATAGAATGTCCACATCACAGAGGAGACTATACATAAGATCATATATGCAATGTTCTTATCTTGCTCATCAAGAGTTCTCATTTCTCATTATAATATCAGAGACAGAAAGACTTTCATAGAAATAACTTTTCACTATTCTGTTCTTAAAGTTGGCCAGGAATATTTCCCAAATTATGAACAAAGAATCCCAGACAACTCACAGATCGTCTTGAACCAATGAATCCAAAAGAGAAACCTGTGTGAAGCACTGTGTGTAAGTACCAGTTTTACTTAGGATGCTAGAATACAATGAAAGCTTCTACAACTCAAGTAAGCTGTTAGCACAGTGGTTAAATGTTCTGCTGCTAACCAGAAAGCCCCAAATTTAAAAGATGTGGCAGATGCTTCTGCCAAAGTCATGGCTCTAAATTCTATATGATCATTCTGCTCTGTCCGCTTGTGTTTCTGAATCTACTTGACTTGACAGCAGTGGATTTGGTTCGGCTGTGAGAGCTCCATATGTGTTTGGTGAAACATTGAAATTGATACACGTTGTGCATAGCATTCAATCTTTGTTTGGATATTGTCATGAGTGGAAATTAAGTACTGTTTAATTATATACATCCTGGAAGGGCTTTTAAAAAGAGCACTTTTGAGCACCATGGATCTTAGTCTTAAAAGTCTTATGTTTTTCCACAGGCATTCATACCCATGTCATCCAAGTCGTAGATCAACCCAGTGAAACTGTCAGCTAAGGAAGGGGTCATTATCACTATTTTGAGGATAAAAACAATAATTAAAATGCGTATTTGTGAAGAGACTTAAAAACAAGAAGCATAAAATGTGCCTCATGTGCTAGTGGATCAATTTTTTCAACAGATTGTACAAAAGTGCTTTTCTCAAAATTGTTGGCATTTACAGATGTCAAAATAATACTTAAAGCAATAAAAACAACCTTCAAGCACAGAAATGAATAAGTCCTTCCCAACCTCCATATTAATATAATATACCATTAATCTCATAAATGTGTCTTTGAAGAATGAAAATTATATCAAATTGCCACTTTTAGAACATGTATTATGTACACACTAGTCCTCAATTAGTGCTTTTAATACTCTTATCTGGAATCGTGAATTTAAAATATTTTTGTGTTAAACTTGCACATATCTTTGAGTATATTGAATTATCATGAAATATAATTATAAAACAAAAATCTTAGATTTCTGTACATGACACCTGATGCCACCACAGCTGATTTCTGCCCACTCAGTAATTATATGCTTATTCATATATTCTTCTCAGTTTACATCCAGAATTAGACACTGGACTGGTAGTATGTATATATATGCATATATATATGCATATGTATATATTTGAGGTAACTTAATGCTTTAACTAATTTACATTTCTCTTTGAGTTTCTGGAGAGGTGAAAGAACTTTAATTTTACTCCTATCAAACAATTTTAGATGTACCTTTTATAATATACTCACAAATAATCATAATAAATACATGAATAAATTAATTTCAAGTAAATGTTGATATCTTTACTGTATTTTAAAATACTGGACACAAAAATCATATCAGCTATTTTAAGAATGTTTAGATAATATCAGTAAGACAAATGACTGAAGACCAATTAAGTCTTTGAGAGAAGAAGAGTAAGAACATTTGGTCTAGATACCATGCCATGAAAGGGTTGCTTTATCTTATTAAAGGTTTTGTTAAGGAAGCATATACTAACACCTTTCCAAACATATAATCACATTATTCATATCTAATCAACAGAACAATGTTTTCTATGTAATAATAACATAGTGAGTCCTGTACTCTGTTGCTAAAATTCAAGGCTAACAAGCAAAAACTAATAGTACATACCCAATTCTTTTGGAGTTGATGATATTGGACATGCACACCAATTTTTTAAGGAAGCAAGCAGCAAAAACATTCTATAATTGTAAGTATGAATTGAAGTAATATGGGTGGAAGCATTTGTTCTATTATTCCTTCATTCATCTAACAAAATGTATCATCCATTCTAGAGTCAGATGGATATGATGAGGGTGAGTTATTTTCTACAGGGTCCTAAAAGGAGCCCTTGTACTGTGTATTAGTCATTGAACTGCTAATGGAAATTGTGGTTTGAACCCTTCTGTCACTGTGAGGAAGAAACAGAGGATCCACTCCATGGAAAATTTTCAGTTGTGAGTTGGAAATGACTTGATAAGACTGGGTTGGAGCTTAATTTTAAAGGATCCTCAGAGTCAGAATAGACTCAGGGGCTATCAGTTTGGTTTGGATGTCTTATGAATGGTTTTCAGAATATCTGGAGTGGAGTTGTGGAACAATTGCCAAAATTTAAAAAAATGTAGAAGACAAGTGTATTTGCAAAAGGAAAACTATGCTCTCATATATCTCTTAGGTAGGATTACTTTTCAGAATTCATCCAGCTGACTCCAATCTACCTGTATGAAAGACTTGAAGAATGGTTATGCCCAAGGCTGCCAATCTCAAGGTCATCAGTTCAAAACCACAAGCCAAACCTTGGAAGAAAGATGGTGGTTTCTACTCCCATTAGGAGTTACGATCTTGGAAACTCACAGAGTCTCTGTGAGTCAGAATCAATTTCATGGCAGTCAGTTTGACATTTTTGAGGTTTGGGGTTCATCTTTTTACCTATTCAATCTCTTGCTTTCCTTTCTTCTTGCTGAATTTAGACTCTAACAAGATGAAAGGACCATGACTACCTGTTTCATCACTTGAGTTAGAGCAGGTTGAAACCAGTTTCCATTGTGTTGGTTTTACTACACGTGACCCTGTGTGTGTCGAGAGTATAACTACTATGCTCTTTACGTTTTCTGGAGGTAGATCACCTGATCTGAGTGTCATTTGTGTCTTAGCTAATCAAAGGGAAGATACAGCTTGAATAAATGGGGTATACATGGTACTCCCAAGGTATTGATTACTAGTAAACTAATCATAGTAATTAAAAAGCAAACCCATTCCTATGGAGTAGATCACAACTTATAAAGATTTCATACAGGGTATCCAAGGTTGTAGATGCTTTCAGAAATAGATAGCTCCCACCTACTCCAGCAGAGTGGCTGGTGGGTTTAACCTTGGGGCTGACCTTGAGACAACCAGTACAGATCTTACCCCCAAATGCCACCAGGGCTTCTTTATTTAGATGAGAAAGAGAATTATTAAAAATGCTTAGTATAATTCAGTTTCCTTAAAATTAGTATCATCTATTGTAGCACCACATGGGGTTATAAATATGTTAATACAATGTCAGCAAAGTCACAAAAGAATCAAAATACAGATGATCCACAAAAATAAAATAATCAAATATGTTGCCTGAAGAAAATCACTACAAGAAATGCTAAGGAAGTTCCTCAGCCAACCCCCAACCCCCGCCCAAAATGTGATGGAGTGAAATTTCTCTCTCTTTTTTCTTTTCTTTTAAAGATCATTTTTATTGGGGGGCTCATGCAATGCTTATTACAATCTATACATACATCCATTGTGTAAAGCACATTTGTACACTTGTTGTCATCATCATTCTATCAGCTCCTCATTTTTCCCTTCCCCCTCTCCCCTCCCTCACGACCCCTTGGTAATTTATAAATTATTATTATTTTATCATCTCTTACACTGTCCGCTGTCACCCAGTTCTCTTTGGTCTGTGCCCCTGGGAGGGGGTTATATGTAGATCCTTGTGATCCGTTCCTCCCTTTTACTCCACCTTCCCCTTCCCCTCCTGGTATTGTCACTCTCATTGTTGGTCCTGAGGGTTTTATTTGTCCTGGATTCCCTATGTTTCCTATTTTTATCTGTACCAGCATACTTACTCTGGTCTATCTGGACTTGTAAGGTAGAATTGGGATCATGATAGTGTGTGTGGGGAAGCATTAAAAAGCTAGAAGGAAGTTGCATGTTTCATCATTGCTATACTGCATCTCAACTGACGCATCTCCTCCCTGTGACATTTTCTGTAAGGGGATAACCAGTTGCCTACAGATGGGCTTGGGATCTCCAATCTGCACCCCCCCCCTTCACAATTAAATACATTTTTGCTCTTTGATGTCTGATACTTGATCCTAACAATGCCTTATGATCACACAGACTGGCATGCTTCTTTCCTGTGGGTTTTGTTGCTTCTTAGTCGGATGGCAGCTCATTTATCATCAAACCTTTAAGACCCCATTTGCCATAGCCAGGCACCATCAACTTTCTTCAACACATTTGCTTATGCACCTGCTTTGTCTTCAGCAAATATGTCCAAACAGTAAACACCATGGAATGACAGTTAAATAGAATAAAGTGTTCTTGCATTGAGGAAGTACTTGAGTGAAGGCCCAATGTCTATCTGCTACCTTAATACTAAACCTATAAATAAATGCACATAAATCTATTTCCCTATTATCATATATAAATATATTTACATATGTGCATGCCTGTATTTAGACCTCTGTAAATGCCCTTTGCCTCCTAGTTCTTTTCCTATTTCCATTTACTTTGCTCTTCTCCCACTATCATGTTCAATCTTCACTTGTGCTTCAGCGATTCCTCTTGGTTACATTGCTCTTGTTCAAGCCCTATCAGGACTCCTACATCTTCCTTGCCATCAATTTTGGATCACTTGTTGTTCCCTTGTCCCTGGGTCTGCTAACACCCATTTCCTTTCCCCTGCCTTCTCCTCTCCCAAGTCCCCATGTGCAACACTAATAGAATTGATCAGTTTTTGTTGTCACTCTTCTGGAAAAAATCCAAGACTTTCAGAAGAACTTGTTCCAGGTCTCTGTATGAAGAAACAGAGGTGGAATCCAGAGATAGCAGAAACTGTGGCATGGAGACTATGGTATAGGGGAAGAGGAGGAGCACTGAAGTATAGAGTCTAGAACTATAAGACTGAACTACAGGTAAGCTTCTTGGTGCAAGGAACCACTTGATTGATAGGCTAAAGACCAGAGAAAGACTTGGTTGCTGTCTGAAGAGTAGTATTGCTGTAGACAAATGGCTATATCTTTACTGTTTAATTAAAGATCCTGACTTGTATTGACCTATTAAGTTCCCTAATAAGCCCACATAATTGTAAGTCTCGTCTCTAAGTTCTGTGTATCCATTGTAACAAATTATTGAACCCAGAATAGGAGAAGAGTGCTGTGAAAGAAGATTTGATGTTAGAGTAGGTGACAGTAGATAAAGCATGGTGGCATTTCTGATCCCTACCTCTTGGCAATAGAGAAGTGGGTGGAGATCAGATTTGTGTCCCCATGCAATTTGCTGCAACAAATGTGATATCACATTGTCACTTTGATCCACATGGAGGAATAGAAGCAGACAAAAATGGTAAATGTGTGAATAAATATGAAATACATCATTCAAAAATTTTACTTCTTTAAAATAATCTGCTTAATTAAAGGAAAACTAATAAAATGTTTCTTCAGCTTTATAACACATGATAAAATTTATAACGAAGATAGTAAAATATGTAACAGACACATGAAAATATATTCTTGCAAGGCTCTCATTTTTACATATATTATAAAATATTATTTGAGACTAGTCCCTTGAAAAGGACCTCAGTAAAGTAGAAGGTCAGTGAAAAATAGGAAGACCTTCAAGGAGATGGATTGAAACAGGGGCTGACACACCATGGACTGTGATATGAATGGGAACTGCGAGGATGGTGCACAGGCAGTGGTGATTCATTCGGCTGCACATGGGGTCCTCGGTGGGCAGAACTAGCTTTCATGGTAAGTAGCAAAAAGAATATTATTTGAGAATGGACACTGCCAAATAAAAGATGCATATTTGGGACTACAGCAGCCATTACTGCCAAAAATTGAGATAAAATAGCAAACTTAAAAAAAATGGAACAAAGATGAGCCAAAAGAAAACAATCAATGGTAGGCTGAAATCTAATTTATTAATTATTAGATTAGATAAAAATCATCTAAATTTTCATTAAAAGGCTTAGGTTGTCATATTCAATAAAAACTTGAAATTCACCATCGAAACTTATGCATTATTTATGAAAAGGATGATATGTTCATACCTAAAAAAATGGAAAAATGTCCTGTATAAACAATAATTTTTTTAAATATTTTATTGGGGCTCATACATCATTTTTCATGATTCATAAATAAACATACTCTGTCAAGCACCTTAACATGTCTGCTGCTATTATCGGTCTTCAATCATCCGCCTTTTCCCTTAAGCTCCTAGTATCAGCTTTTCATCCCTTCCCCTCTTCCCCTGCTCTCTCCTTCCCACCAACCCTCAATACTTTATAAATTATTGTTCTGTCATATATTACACTGCCCGACCTCTCCCCCAACCCACTCCTTTGATGCCCGTCCTTCAAATAGGAGCTTGTGTGTATATCCTTGCAGTTGATTCTGTCTCTCTATCCCATCTTCTCTCTACCCTTCCAGCAGCTCCAATCTAACCACTGGCCCCAAGGGGCTCATCCATCTTGGTTTCCCCATATCTCCAGTTTCCCTCTCTGCTAGTGTACTTTCTCTAGTCCATCTGGATTTGTAAGGTAGAGTTGGGACCATGATGGTTGCAGGGGAGGAAGGCTTCAGGAACTAGAAAAAACTTGTATGCATCATCACTGCCCAACTATACCTTGACTGGTCTGTCTCCTCCCCATGACTCCCCTCTAAAGGGGTGACCAATTATCCACCAGTGGACCATAGGTCCCCACTCTGTTCTCCCCCTCATTCATAATGATATGATTCTTGTTCTTTGATGCTTGATACTTGCTCCCTTCGGCCCCTCTTGGTCACACATGCTGGTGTGCTTCTTCCATGTGGGCTTTGCTGTTTCTGCACTGAATGGCAACTCGATTATTTTCAAGTCTTTGAGACTCCAGACATTCAATCATTTGGTAGCTGGGCACCATTGTTTCTTCTACTCTGTTTGCCTCTGTATCTATTTGTCTTCAGCAATATCAGGAGTCAATTGCTCCATTGATTTTGATTTTTGTTCTTTGATGCCTGATACCTTATTGTTTCAGCACCTCATGATCGCACAGGCAAGTGAGCTTCTTTTATGGTGGGTTTTGTTGTTCCTGAGATAGATGGTTGCTTGTTTATGCTCAAGACTTTAAGACCCCAGATGCTATATATTTTGATAGGAGGGAGATGGAAGGAAATAAAGGAAAGAGCTAGAAGGCAAAGGCCACTTACAGGGGTCTAAACATAGGTATGTTCTTACATAAATACAGCTACCTATTATAAGCTGGGAATAAATTTAAGAACATATCTATAGGCCAAATAATATAGCGAGTGGAACTTGGGCCCTCTCTCTGGTGCTCCCTCAATGCAAGAACACTTTTTTCTATGAATCTGTATTCCTTGAGGCTCACTGGCCCAACACGATCACTGAACTAAAATTGGTGCACAAGCAAATGTGGTGAAGAAAGCTGATGGTGCCCAGCCATCAAAGGATATACCCTCTGGGGCCTTAAAAGCCTGAAGATAAACAATAGACCATTTACTTGAGAACAGACCACACCCACACAGAAGAAACACAATAGCCAGCATGGCCACATGGTGGTGAAAAGTCTAGACAATAGACATCAAATGGGGGGGGGGGGGTAAGGAAACACATATCACTGTGTGTATACACCGCCAAGGTGCCCACTGAGGACATGTGGGAGCATGATCATGAGTGGTGAAGTAAACGATAATTTTTAACACTGGGATCATTATATTAATGTCAAATACAGCATTTCATTACAAGAAAATTGTCATGCTATCAAAAGGATTTCACCGCTAATAAATATTTAAAACTATGATCAGGTCTCATAAGAAAGCTTCAGAATAATGCTGACAATAAGGGCAAACTCACGGTTATGAAATTTCGACCCACTTCTCCGTTAATTTTCAGAATTATTAAGCAAAAACACTCAGATTATGTGAAATGATCATTTCTAAAAACTAAACTGACAAGCTTCTTATGCTTTACTCATCAATACATAATGGACATTTGTCTGAAAAGATATCAAGGTTCACTTTTAGAGTATCCCCAAACCCATGTACACAGAGCCCACTTGGATGCATGACAGCCGTTGAGGACAGAGTGGAGTCACCCTGTAGTGTTTCCAAGGCTGTGATCTTTATGGAGACAAATTAGCTCATTTATTTCCCTTGGAGCAATTTGTAGGTTTGAACTAATGACTTTTTTAAAACTAGACTCAAGACACTGATTTATATTTATTTCATTTAATTTATATTTTGGGGGGCATCACTGTCCTCTGGTGGTGAGAGTAGGAGGCCCAGCCTTGCTCCTCGAGAACTGCTGCTGGATTTGAACCTCCAACCCAGTGGGCTGCAGTCCTGCACACAACCGCTACGCCACTGGAACTCAGCCCATAATTTACATTTTACTTTGCCCCTTTATCATAATATTTCTGTTCTGATATTTGATGTCTTTTTTAAATCACTTTATTGGGAGCTCGTACATCACTTATCACAATTTATACATACATATATTATGCCAAGCACCTTCGCATGCCTGCTATCTTTATCATTCTCGAAATACTTGCTTTTCTATTTGAGCCCTAAACATCAGCTTTTCATCTTCCCCCCTTCCCTCCTTCCTGAAAAACTCTGTTTTTTTTTGTTTGTTTGTTTGTTTGTTTTGGGGGCATCACTGCTGTCTGGTCATGGAAATAGGAGGCCCAGCCTTGCTGCTGGATTTGAACCTCCAACCCAGTGGGCCGCAGTCCTGTGCACATCCACTATGCCACCATGGCTCAGCCCTACAAACTCTTGATCATTTATAAATTATTATTACTTTGTCATATCTTACACTGCCTGATGTCTTCCATTGCCCACTCCTCTGATGTCCATCCTCCAGATAGGAGGTATGTGTAGATCCTTAAATTGGTTCCTTCTCTACCCCATGTTCCCTCCACCCATCTGGTATCTCCACTCTCACTATTAGTCCTGAGGGGTTCATCAGTACTGGGTTCCCTGATTTCCAGTTCCCATTTGTACCAGTGTACCACTTCCAGCCTTTCTGGATTTGACCTTTTGGTTAACAGCCAAAGTACTTTAATCACTTGTGATAGCTGGTTTATTGTACCGAGGAGGCTTCTGTAGGAACATGTGGGCAGAGTTTAATCAGGTTTCTGCTTGATTGGAGGGCGTCTGAGATTCACGCTTTCCCAGGTGGTCCTGCAGTCTCTTTCTCCCTGATGCTGCTCCTTGAGCTAGTCCAGCTACACCTTGAGTTCAACTGCCTGTGTGCCTGGTCATACATCGCTAGAGCTTGAGACTCCTTCAAGGCCTGCTTTGGAAAGCTCCTGAGCTACTGGACTCTGCTGCCCCAACCACCATCTGCTGCCTGTAGGCCAGGGGTGCTCAATACATTGATTGTGATCTACTAGTCGATCTGTGGGTAGATCGCATAGCATTAAAAAAATAGACATAAACTTATTATCACTCCCATCACTTAATTGATGTACAGTGCAGCCAATCAGATGCAATCTTAGGTGTCAGACACATGTGCAAACAACTGCGCTAAATGCAGCAAACCTGGCAAGTTAAGTTGAATGCTTTCAAGACTTTTCTTTGCCCTAACCAGTTGATACAATGCGTTATCCTTTTGGGGAAGATGCTGAGGTTGAAGCACTTGCATCAAATATTGCAACAGTGTTTCATCTGAACTCTTCTGGCCTAGAAGATCAGATTTTGACACTACAAGCCTATATTCAACTGAAGTCCAAAGCTCATGAACAATTCTGGAACTTACTGGGAGAGGGAAAGTAACCAAACATGAGAAAAGGTGCTACCTCTTTGACTGCATTATTCGGTTCTACTTCTTTATGTGAGTCAACGTTTTCCCACGTAAAGATCATGAAGTCCAAGTACCATTCCACCATGGCTGATGATCATTTGAAAGTGTGCTTGAAGCTGGTTATCTTCAGCTACTGTCCAGGTTATGCATCCCTGGCTCTTTCTATTCGATACAAGTCATCAGAGTAAATTCAGGTAATGACACAAAATGTCCATAGTTAATTGCATTGTGTTGTGCAATGTGAACTGATGTGGTTATGTAATGTACATTGTACATATAAAGAATCCTCAATACATCTATGAATAAATGTAATAAAATAACTAAATATAGATTTTTTTTGCATTTTTGTACTTGGTAGATCATTTTTATTTGATCATTTTATAAGTATTTCGCATGGAGGAAAAGTGTGAGCACCCCTGCTCTAGGCTGATTCTCTATGTCTTGCTTGAGGGCATATTCCACTATTTGCTTCCTTGCATGGACAAGCAGGCAGTGTGAGTTGAAATACCTTCATTTTATTAACAGCTGAACTGAGAATCTGACTGCTGTGTGAATAAATTAACTGGTATCTTCCTTATCTATAAACCTAGCCATATGTATGTGTGTGACACCCACCCACCACACACATACACACATATAATCGTAAGTGTCCTGGGTTTTTTTTTTTTTCAGAGAACCATGCCTAACACATCACAGAGATTATGCTGGGAATATATTTAAATCAATTAATCAGAAAATGCTATACATAGTATATAATATCTGAAACCTAGGTTTAGTTCTTTTCTGTTTTGCTTATTTGCTTGTTAGATTTGAATAGAAGATATACATTGGTATTCAGATGAATCTAAACTTTTCTTATCAATGAGATTTCGTGTTTTAAGTGTTTCCTTAAAAAGATACATTATTCACTTCTGCCAGTAAGAGTCATTTGATGAATTTTTATATGTGGATTCATTATGGACTATCCAGATTTGCGCTATGTAACAATCCATTGACTTTTGTAAAGTGGCTTATGTAAATCCTTTCTACAAACTTTCTTAATTCTTAGCATGCAGGTGGATTTTTTAGTTTTGATATTTCTAGCTATTGATGTCTTACAAGTAAATATCTACTAAAGTTCCCTCAAATGTGATCATTTAAAAACAGCTACAAAATGTTGCTATAAAAGGATTTCTCGTAAATCAATTGAAATAAAGATCTTTCCATACATAAGATATTCATTTTTGAATTCATCATTTATGCTCTAAGGCATCACTAATTAATTTACAAATAATGCATACTCTCTTAACATATATGTAATATTGACATGAATAAGGAAGATGATGAAGAAGAAATACATTGGAACTATGGCAGGGAAAGAATAATGAAAGTATCATTTGGTCTGCTAGAGGAACACATAGATCCATCTTGGAAGGCGAGCCAGAATGCTCCTTGGAAGAAAGAATGGCATATGTCCTCTCGTGTTTCTTGCACATGTTATCCAGAGGACCAGTCCCTGGAGAAGGACATCTTGCTTGGGAAGATGGAAGGTCAGACAAGAAGAAGAAGATTCATCAGGGAGAGATTGAGATAGAAAGTGGCTGCAGCCATAGACTGAAACGTAACAATTGTGAAGAGGGCACCAGACTGGACTGTCTTTCGTTATGTGCTGCAGTGTTTCTTTGCGCTGGAGCCAGCTTGATCATACCCATCAACAATGCAGCTGTCAACATTAAAACATAGCTAATAAAATGAAGCTAGTGGTTTAATGTAAAAGTATATTGCAAAAAAAGTATATGGCAATGCTCATCTCCGAACACATGTAACCATTTTAATGGAGCTTATAAAATTAAGAATAGATTTTAGCAAAGAAAGCAAAAAAAATAGTTTTCATAGAGGGATAAAAGCATGTTTCGGTGACATAAATATATATAGGATTTTTTCCAAAAAAAATCGACATACTTCAATAGATACTTATATATGAAGATGTTTCCAAAAGAAGCTGAAGACTTTCTAAGAAAGCAAGGATATAGACAAGATGAGAAACTGTTAGTATATCATTAGTATCTGTTTTCACTTTTTTCCATGGGCTCCTGGGATTAAAAATAATATACTCTACTCTAAACCATGTTCAGTTGCGATTTCATCCTAATACTGTAAAGACAAATTTTCATTAAGTCATATATTTTATGTGTGAAATACGGAAAATTATCTTTACAAAATGAAAGAAAATTACAACTATCTTTCAAATGTAACCTCCCTGCTTTGAAAAGTGCAGCAATAATCTGTCCCCATGGAGACAAATATTTTCTCTTTATGTCTGAAACTAAAATATGATATGATCCAGTATTTCTAGTCTGTCTTGGGAGTTTATATGGCTATAAAGATTTGCTCAAGTTCGTAGTAAGGGTATGCAATGAATGTTTGCATTTATTACCCTTCAAATTGGCACTACATATTATCCTTTAAAAAAAAACAGGTTGTTTTCAAGTAAAAAAAATATGCTCTTCCCAATCAGATGTAAATGCAAGTTTCAATACAAAGAATAAGTGCATAAACCTGAAAAGCAACTATAGGCCCTGAAATTAACAGTTATATATGCATCAGGACTACATAATCATGGAAATATGATCAAAATAAACATCCAAAATTGCTTATTTTCTGTCTAGAAAATTCAAAGTGGAAGAGAGCTGGATTCTAAAACCAGTTGAAAGTTTAATAAACATTTATTCATTTTATTGATTTAATTTTTCTTTCTTTTGTACTTTGAAGCATATCAATTGAAAATTTTAAATCAAAAGTGTTGTAAACTGTCTTCACATTTAGCTTAATTTTTTCAAAATCTCTGGAACAAATCTTCTCAACAAATTGATTCATCCCATTTTCTTGTTACTATTTTTGCTTTTTTTTTTAACAAAAGCCAAAATGTGTATGTGCACAAAAAAAATTTTATCATTTGTTGTTATTTCCTTAAAAATTACACTTGGAGTAATTGGTATAACTTTACTTTGAATTTGAAATGCTCAGACCACATTTGATAATTCATGCAAATGTAGTTGGGTATGGATCAGACCAGAAAAGACTCATCTGACAGGTTAATGTCAACTAACGCCAAGCAGCATGATTTAAGCAAAAGAACCCTGTGCTAAGGCCACAAAAAAACTAGCACTGAGGCTCTGGAGAGCGTTCTACTTGGTGTCACTGATGTAGCCTGTGTTGAGAACCCTCCCGGAACTTTCCCACAAGTCTCTTCATTTTCAAAGACTTTTTCTAAAATTGTCTATCCAATGACATTATACTTTGCATGAGTTTTCTGATTTCTTATAGTGAATTATCAAGCCCAAAGGAAAAGGGGAACCATCTGTTAAAATCAAGGGGACCAGAAACCCAAGTGCATCCTAAAAGTTAATGTCAAAACTAACAATTAGTACCCAATATGTTGAAAATAAGGGTATTCTCATGTGCACTTCTGAGTTGATGACTGGTGTGTTATCTTTTTGGTGCTCATTTTACAGGTGACATCTTCCCTTCCTAATCTAGATGGCGAGGGTCAGTTGAGTTCTGGCTTAGCTCCATATGGCTAGAAGCAGAGTGTTCTAGGTTTAAAAGGGATTGGAGGCAAAAAGAACGTGTAAAGAAACATTTATTAAGACAAAGACAAGACAAAGACACATTATCTAGATAAGAAAGACCATAAGCGCAAAGCCATAATGGCATCTAAGATTTTACAGAAAAGTGACCATTTAAATAGAACTTGGAGTAAAAGGATGATTGGTGGTACATCAATACAACTCGGTTGAAAAGAAACAGAAGCAGGAGAGCAACCATGATTGGGATACATATACTATACAGAAATGCTTACAAGATTAAGAGTCCTCTGTGCACCATCACTACAGTGGAGTGGATTCTGACTCATGGAGGCAGGGTAGACCCATGTAGAACTCAGCCTGTGAGTTTCTGAGACTGTAACTTTGTCTTTGTTGCCTCCTGAAGAGTGGCTTGTGGGCAGTTCAACCATAAATTCCAAAGGGCATAGTCAGACAAGAGTTTCAAGGCTAGGATTGTCTGGAGGAGTGGGAAGTAGGAGGACCCTTTAAAACACTCTCTCTGCCTGAGAGCGAAGCTGAACTCAGTGCTGGTGAAGGATCAGAAAGAATCCAATCAAGGCCAAATCTATGTCAGCTTAAAATGGATTGAGGGCTTACTCTGTTAACCTGTAAGATTCTTAAATTTTGGCTGAGCCCCGGTGGTGTAGTGGTTGAGTGCGGGACTGCGGCCCACAGGCTTGGTAGTTCAAATCCAGCAGCGACTTTCCATGAGCAAGGCTGGGTAGCTTCCATGACCAGCAGAGGGCAGTGATGAAAAAAAAAAGATTTTTAAATTTAGTGCTCAGAAATTAAGGTCTACTTTAAGAGAAAGACAGTGAAACTTGGGAAGCCGGCATCAGAAATCATGAACAGAAAATATGGGGATTTGATTGCTCTTTACAGTGTGAGAACTAGATTTATGCTGCCACTGATGTGTGCGTGTGTGTGTGTGTGTGTGTATTTAGAGTTCTTGTTAGCTTCCACTCAGTTATCCTTTTTCTAAGGGAGATCCTATGTGCAATGGGATTGGATCATTATGATTCATAGAACTTCCATTTGCTGCCTTCCCTGAAGTAGGTCACCTGGCATTCTTCCTAGTCAGCCATCCTGTGGAAGCTTCATAGCAACACTTAAGCTTCCAATGGCATATGGGCACTGATTACTCTAGAGGTCCATTAGCCCAAGCATTGAACTCAAGTCTCCCCCTACCAGGAGTGCATGGTCTCTACTTCTGAGCCTCTACCACCGATATTGAAGTACAGGACAATTTATACTCCCATGCCTATTTTCATCATATACTTGACCTTAGAGTAATCTTTTCTTGTATCTCAATTTTCTTGTTTGTTTTCAATCTGACTTTTATTACAGATATTACAGAAGTCTCTAGGGTTTCAATTTTAAACACATTTCCTTTTCACATCTCTTAGCAAATAATTTTAAAGGTAAAATTATATAACAAACTTGAACAACTTTAACAGGTTACTTATTTCAGGCTTTTGTGTTTTAAAAGTTTATGCCTCTACCTTAGATGTGGAACTTTGTCTCTGTGCAGCTTCATTAAACATAATGAGGTGGACTTACTTGTAAAGGAAAGTGTTCCTGACTATTCATTTTGGAGGAGTCCTGGTGGTGCTATCCAGTAAGCACTGGACTGCTAACCTCAGGTCCACAATGAAAAGCCAACAGCTGAAACTGCCTGCTTTCCTAAGGCTGTACAAAGCCTCAAAAGTCCTATATAAGATCAATATGAGTCAAAATTGGATTGATGGCAATTGTTCTTGGAAAATACAAATGATCACCAAGCTCACTGGTAGTCAAGGGTAGATGGTTCAAATCCACCCAGAGGTACTCAGAATAATACCCTGGAAATCTCTTTATAAACATAATATTAACAAATAAATATGAGAAGCACTTTAGAGTGTAGTTCTTCTCTGACACATGTGGGGTCACTGTGGTAGTTACATAATCTGGTGTCAAACTGGTGTCAATGTGTGAAGGGATGGAGTCTAGTCTGTTAACTGGATCATTGCCAATGAGTTCCCTGTGTGAGCATGGCCTTCTCCTGGGTATTCTGGGAAATCCACTACTTCCTTCTTGGTGGGGAGAGACACCTCCTTCTCTCTGCTGATACCCTGGGAGAGATAGCAGCTGAGAAGACACATAGATCCCCCCGATGCAGTGCTGGGTACTGAAGAAGCCATGTAGAGATCCCTGCCAGCGCTGAGATGTTTCCACTGCCACTGGATCTAAAGTCTTTCTACCCACTGCCCTGAGATCTTCTACATTTGATGTAATTGAGTTTGAAGGGCTTGGTACATTGCTGTTGGACATATGGGCTAATACTGGACTTATGGACTTGATCTGGACTGGGTTGGGATGTTTTCTCAATGTTCAATTGTTCTTATATATAAAGCTCTTTCTTATACACACATGGATGTTTTTGAATTTGTTTGTCTAGTCTACCCCAAATAACACAGCTATCATGAGTTGAAATCCACTTGATGACAACTGATATATAGATTTTAAACTTTACATTGTGCCTCAGGTAAGGGTAAAGGATCACCCTAATCGATTACTTGCTGTCTCTATTCAGTACTAAAATTTACGAGAATTGGAACTTTGTCAATGTGTTGTCATGTTTACAGCATCCAATACAATACTTGGTACATAGTAAAACGACAATCAACATTTCTTGAATGAATGAGTAAATTAATTAATTAAAATATGAATGAGTTCCTTAGGACTTCAAATGATTAAAAATTGGGCTACTGGTTGAAAGATTAGCATTTCAAATTCATTCAGGGGCAACTTGAAAGGCAATCCTAGGGATACATTTCCAAAAAACACAACTTGGAACATCTTATGTACACTCATCACGAATCTGAATTGACTAGAAAACAAACAACCATAGCAACATTCATAAGCATCGCTGTCTGTATGCCACTATATACTATAAGATCTACTATAAGATTATTATTAATAGAAAATAAGGCATGCTTAACAATATTGATAGAACCTTAAATATGCTCTTGACAGTGAGTGCCATTGAATCAATTCAAGACCCTTAATGACCTCAGGCGACAGACATCATGACTCAATAAAGTGTTTTTAGACTGTAAACAATAGCAGAATGAGTGCCAACTCTTTCCCCAGTGGATTGCACTGCGTTCATTTGAATCATCAATCTTTTTGATTACTAACAGAATATTTAAATTTGGTGCTTTTAAATTACAAACTGGAGATTGAAAACTAACCAAAGAATTAAGAGTCAAGTCAACATAGTTTGATGTTTAAATTTAAATTGCCAAGTTTATTGAGTAGTCAGATTATGACTTTGATATGTAGGTGTTTTTTCTCATCTAAACAGGGACAGTTATAAAGGCTTTATATGATAGTCCAGAGGAAAACTTCCCTTCCCAACCAGATTTAGGGTGTAGTCAATAAATCTTCCCCTCTGCCAGGAACCAACCAGAGACTCTTAGCTAAGTCATACTCTTTGTTTTAGTGCATTTCTAACCCAGTGTCAAAGGTCTCCCTTTCTAAACAATACTACCAGTTGGGTCCATCTGACCCTCTTGGTTTTAGAACTCATTGTTCTATCATGTGCATTACTTGTAGTAACTGAAAGATTGGCCAGGATGTTGCAAGTATCAAAACAATTTCTTCTAACTAGAGTGAAATACAGTCTAGGACAGAAGTTGATAGGTAGCACTGAGAGTACTTTTAAAGAAAATGAGTCACTTGGTTTCAGTCACTTGGACTGAAAATGTTTATTGTTCCCAATATTTATTTGAACTGGTGTTTCAGCAAATCAGATGCAGAACAGAGGCAGTTGGAGATAGTACCAAAGGATAGGCCCTCGGGTCCGAAGGCACGCAAAATGTGACTGAGGAGGAGCTGATTTCTCAGAGACAAGTTGACTGTGACGTGAGTCAGGTCAAGCCTGGGAGAGCGGAGCCTTCAGGATCTTCCCTTGCTGATGGGATGTGACTCAAGACAAGGAGAATCAGCTACAAAACTCTGCTCCCTTGAAATGTGTGGCGTATATAGAAAAAATGAGTAAGAAAGTTGAAAGTGGTCAAAAATAAAACAGAATGCATACAATTGAAATCCTGGGCATTCAGGAGCTGAAATGGACTGATATTTTCCATTTTTAATGATAAAATCACATGACTTACTAAGTAGGGAATAATGCAATCAAGAGGTATGGCTTAGTATTAATGGTTAAAAAAGGACATTGCAAAATAAATTGATTGCGCTTTCTTTTTTTCCTAGAATAATTTATTTACTTTTTCTTTTGCAAAATAGAGAAATCTGCTCAACCCAGTGAGATTTCAGAACAGAACTATTATTAAATAAATTTTAATGAAATTGATATATAATTCTAATTAGAACATATTCATGAAATGAAATTAAAATATTTGACATAATTGCCATTATTATATTTAAATTATTAAATCTATTTAGCATTAGATTATATTAAAAACAATTATAATACTTATAAAACAAAATATCTTTTATAATATCTTACATACATTTTTTATATGTAAAACTATAATTTTTAAACATAAGTTATATATCATTTCAAAATAGGTAAAATGCAGCATACGTAGGCAAATGAGTAATACATTATACATACATATATAAAGTATGCACAAACATATTACTTGGGTTTATTCAAAGTATCTTCCTGTGTTAATGCATACAGAAAAAAAATAAATTCCTAGAGTGAAAGCAAAACTTTCATAAATAAAATAGCTACAAATTTCACTGAAAAGGCCTTCAAAGTAATAAAAACAAAAACTAAAGATTAGAATTTATATAGCAAGGAGAGGAGTGTTATCAATAGAGGTAGGAAGGCAGTTAGTGTATAACTATGTCATAAATAAAAATGGAATTTTAATACAGAGTTGCAGCCTAATTCAAATCTTGAAAGCAACGGGCACCATAAAGTCCTGTTAGTCCAGAGAAACTATTGTTTTGTTGCATCTGTTTTCATCTGAATATGTACCCCATTGAATTATTGTTTTTTGCATGTTTAACACGGAGGATGTTGTATAGCTTAAAAAAGGCAGAGGGGATTTTTTGGTCTCAGCTTTTCTTAAAGAGATAAACAAATTTATCAAAAATATATGAAGACCTGTAACCATACCATTAATAACAGATTGCTTCTCACATACAAATATTTTGAGTAAGTATGAGTTCATCTTGTATTGCTTACTTTTAAAAATGTGTGTATGATATAAAAAGGCAATAGTAACTTGCAAGTTATTAAGGGTTCATAGGAGGGAAATATAGGGAGCTGGTTCTGGGGGCCTAGGTGGAAAGAGGACGTTTTGAGAGCGATGATGACAACAAGTGTGCAAATGGAGCCTGCATACAATTGATCATGATGGGAGTTGTATGAACCCCCAATAAAATGATTTATTAAAAATCATGTGTGTAGACTCCCTGTGGGTCAGAAGCAGTAGAACAGCATCACCTCTGGTTTTGACTGGTTTCATTAACTCCTGCATGAGACCTCAAGTTTGCACTGCTATATAAGGGCTATGCACAACAGTCAGTTTATAATTTTTCCTAAACCCCGCTGAGTAATAAAGTTGCCAACTGACTAAAAGCTAAGGTGACACTGTCATGCTAAGGGGTGGACACGATAGGAGCAATGACTGGCCAGGGCGGGATGTACCTGAACAAGGAATGATATGAAGATCTCAACTGGCGACCAGAATACTGGTGAATTGGTGAAGACTGATTATGGACTGGGAAGAAAAGTATAGCCATGGGAGCAACCATGTGAAAGGAACCTGCCAAGAAAACTCTCAGGGAAAGGATGGATAGAATCCTGAGTGCCTTCCTTCTAGTGCAAAACTAAAAGCCACACACGGCAACTGCCACAGAAGGGTCCCAAAACTCGATGGAGCCATTTCTCCTTCAAAATCTTAACCTGTTGAGGAGAGTCACACACTGCTATTCCAAGAATTAACTAACTCGCTGCCATCCAGTCAATGCTCTCTCACAGTGACCCCTGTGGGTTTCTGAGAAAGTAATCATTGGTGGGAGTAGAAAACCTGGTCTGTCTCCCAGGGCTCTGCTGGTAGTCTTGAACTGCCTTAAAAACCGAGTGAAACCCAATTGGAAATGGTAGGGAAAAATAAGAAGAGAAAAAGGAAGCCCTAGATCCTGGAGGAGGGCGTATCAAATGAAGTGGGCTCAGAATGACTAAGAAAGGTACACCACTGAGTGGCACCTGGTGGCCAAGGCAAAGACCACTCATAACAATAGAGAATGACCTCCCCTATAAAATGTATGCACGGGCACGCATGCACACACATGATTTGCAAACCAAACAACTAGACATCAGGTAACAAGTATGTTGTATGAGGCGATAAAGACTGTCTCAAGGCCTGGCACAAACAGAAGATCAAATGATAAGGGTGGAGTGAATATTGGGGGGAAAATACTACACAATGCAGAGAATGTTTGCAGTTACCAAAGAGAAAACATGGCTTGTAGCATAAATTTTTGGTATGTTTTAGAGCATATGTAGCACAGGGGAAGGGAACAGGAAATAAGGAGCTGGGAGCAAAAAATGCTCTGAGAACTCCTATCCCAAATAGAAGGTGTAACCAGAATTTAAATCTCGTGGTAAATGAATGATAATCATAGAAACATTCAAACTGGAAAAGCAAGTCTAAGAAATAATCAAAAAAATTACCACAAACCTCACACTAGTAGGATAAAAGTCATGCCAATTTTCCAGTATACGACTAATCATTTTAATCTCTCCTGTATTCTACCAGATTTCAAGCTTGACAAAATAATATTGTACAAAAATTTAAGAATAAAACAGCACTCTGCTGGAAACTAACTTTTATAATACATATAACATAAATAGTTGTACCTACCCGAGCATGAACTTGAAACGACTGTAGTTACGACACTGAAGGTTCTAAAGGAAAAGATAAACAACACGCAAAACAGATTGTTAATTTTATTAGAAGTATGGGAAGTAAAAAAATCAAATAGAAATACTAAAAATGAAAACCACAGTGGCAGAGATGAAGAATGTCTTTGATGGACAGAGGCAGGGAAATAATTGATAAACTTGAAGGTTTTTGTACAGTAATCACTCTACATGAAATGAAGATTGTACCTAATAAATCTTCAGGTCAAAACTGAAGGGCGTGGAGAAGAAAATGTGACATAATAGCTTTGGAAAACAGTGTTTTGATTGGATAACATAGGCTCAAGGAAAAGGGATTTGCACAGAAACAAGTGTACTTCTATTGCTAAACATTCATAAGTTGGAGGTCTACTGGTTTAAAGCTTTACTCTCATAGTCCTATATTCTTACTGAGAAAAGTAAAGACTTCAGAACTGAATACCAATGACTTTTCATGGCCCAGCAGAGAACAGAAATGGCAGGAAAGAGTGCAGCTCACAAATCTGGAGCGTGGCCACAGTCAGGGCAGTAAACTCCCTGAGATGTGCTTACATTGACCAGAATTAATGGGGAAGTATCATTTCATTAGTAAGCTTTCATGACAGTAATAACCTATCTCTAGGAACAGATACACTGATCTGTTTACTCAAAAACAAATCCTAGAATTTTTCCACATCATTTAGACTGAGATCTTATCCATGCTTGTTGTTGTTATTAAGTACCATGGAGTTTGCCCCAACCCATAGCGATCCCATGCACAGCAGAAGGGAACACTGCCTGGGCCTGCCCCATGCTCACAATGGTTCCTATGCCTGAGATGACAGATGCAGGCACTGTGTCAGTCCATCTTATTGAAGCCTTCTTCGTGTTTGCCACTGCTCCACTTTACCAAACAAGATGACCTTCTCCGAACTGGTCTCTCCTAACAATGTGCCCAAAGCACATTGATAAAGTATGAAAGATAAAGTATCACCGTCCCTGCCTCTAAGGAGCATTCTGACCTTCTTTGAATACAGATTGATTTGTCTTTACCAGTTCGTGGAACTTTCCATATTCTTCTCCAATAGCATAGTTCAAATGCATCCATTCTTCTATGATCTTCGTTATCCAACATCGAAATTTCACATCCATATTGGTCCATGAAAAATGCCCAGGTATTCTTGGGTCAGGTACATCTTAATCCTCCAAGTACCATCCTTGCTCTTCAATACTCTAAAGAGTTCTTGTGCAACAGATTTACCTAGTGAAATGCATCTTTTGAGCTCTTGATGTTGCTTCCATGAGAATTGAATGTGGATCCAAGTAGGACAGAATCCTTCAAAACTTCAACCCTTTCTCCGAAGATCCAACTGGCCTATCGGTCCAGTACTGATGGCTTTGACATTCCTTAGAGTGAATTTCAATCCATACTGCAGGCTACAATTTTTTATCTTCAGTAGAAGGTGCTTCAATTCCTCCAGACTTTCAGCAAACATGGTGGTGTCATCTACATACCATAGCTTGCTAAGTTTTCCTTCATTCCTCCTGCTGCACTCATCCTCTTCATATAATCCAGTTTCCCTGATAATTTGCTCAGCATATAGATCGAACAAGTATGGTGAGAAGATGACACACCTTTCCTGATTCTGAACCACGCATTATTCTTTTGCTCTGTTCATGTAACTGTTTCATGTTCCTTATACAAGTTCTAAATGAATACAGTGAAGTGTTGCAGAATTCTCACTCCTCTTACTTAATATAGTCCACATGCAGTCTGTTGCATAGTTAATGAAACAAAGTAAACATCTTTCTGGCATTTTCTGCTTTGAACCAAGATCCATCTCATATCAGCAATGATATCCCTTGTTCTATGTTCTCTTCTGAATCCACCTAAAGCAATCTGTCACTATATAGCTGA
>PVJH01015310.1:0-53987 GCA_004026705.1 Nesogale talazaci
GCAATACTTTTCCAGTCCTGTGCTGAAATCCTCTGTCCACTCCTGCTAGTCCTTTGTTCCATCCTAACAAGTCTATGTACTGCCCTCCCCCCACACACACATACACACACATATATATGTGAACATACTACAGATACAAATATAAAATATAAGTCTGGTGGGGGGGCTCCAACTTGTGTATACATATACATATATACTTGTGTGTGTATATATATATATATTCCAACTCATATGTTTCAAAACAAATTTCTTCACGTCTATCTTTCTGGCACTTTCTACTAGACACTACAGGAATGTATGGTAGACATAATACCAACCTTATTTTCCCTTCTGCACACTTAATGATCATTTTTCCCAGAGACATATTCCCACCATCAGAAATGTAATTACCATCACCAAGAGAGACATGTCTACACCCCGACCAACATGCCCCCCCATCTTCTTGCCTAAATTTCCAGGAAGATTCACTAATCACTCTGTTGTTTTGATGTGACTCTAGAACCATGTTATAAGGCAGGAATGGATTGGTCTGCCCCCTCTATTCCCATCATTAGCAACTGATCCAGCTGAGATGAGACCTCTCCAGTCAAAGTGGTTTTTTAAATGTACAATTAAGGGGTGATATATTGTTCATGAGCATTAGGCAGACCAACTTTTTGCTTGAGAGCCTGGATTAAAAGATTACATGACCTGAGAACAAAAGCCTAGCTTTGCCTATGTGTTCACTGTTAATATAGACACCTCATATAAAAATAGTCCTTTGTGATTTCCAGATACCTTGATGATATGAGGTGTTTCGTGGCTTCATCGGTGTTTTTTAAGGATGCATATTTTTCCATAGTGTACATGGGACCACGGTGTCTTTATTCATGTTGTACTAGTGGGCATTTGAGCTTTTCAGGTTCTTGCTATTTTGACTTGTGCTGCAGTAAACATCAATGAGCTATGTCTCTTCATGTTCTGTCTCTTATTTCTATGCCTTATAAGCCTATGAGTCATATTTCTGGGTCATATGGGATTTTTGCTCCCAGTCATTTTAGTTAATGCCATATTGGTATGTACAATCATTGTGCATGTTTAATGATGTCTCTAAAGTGAATTAGAATATATATACCTATATATCATATAGGTATGAATAGATTTAGAGCTTACATTAAATCATAATCTTGAGAAGACTTGAGAACAATTCATTCTTATGATATGATCTTGCTTGATACTTGCCTTTATAAAGACATCACCAAAGATATGATTGCTAAAGAGAAGTGTGGTGAAAAAACAAAATATTTCCTAGCTTTCAGAGAGAATAGCATTTAGAATATTAAAGGATTGTCTTACAGCAAGCAGATACCTAAATGAGGTGTCAGCTAAGTCTACATGGAAGAAGCACATTAGCCTATCTGATCCAACAATTGTAAATAACAAAATCCAAATCCAGAAAAGGAATTGTACTACAGCTTCAACCCTGAAGGCCAGGCTTTGCAGAAGGCTACAGCTGAGAGTGAGAGTAAGAAATCCATTTGATGAGTCCCCACATGGATTGAACCCCTTGGATTTCCCTCTTTTTGTGGATCAGGCATGTGAATGCTATAAGGCAGAATGCATTGTGGGGTGAATTACTGAAGAGGTAAAACAGGCTAAAATGTGACTGCTTGTCATTTGATCTCCCTTTTGATCCATGTAGCATATTTCCCATTTTTAATATTTTATTTTTGACTCAGACTTTCTTCTGTTTTATTTTGGCCATTATTGTTAGGTTATTTTTTTCCATTTTGGCTTTGAATTATTTTCTGCATATGAAATCCAGGATAGGTAAATCCATAGAGACAGTGCCTGTATTCTTTCTAGGGGCTTGGCAGGGGGTTTATGGGTGGGGTGGTTTATAATGAGCAAATGTAATGAATAAAAGAAAGAGGAAGCTTTCTTAAAATGTATTGTGGTGATGATTGCATGACTCTCTTAAATGTGTTAGAACCACTGAATTGCATGATATGTGAATTATAAATAAAACTGTTTTTAAAAATAGAAAGTATGGTGAAAACCCTTGTTGATATGCCCAACATAATCTCTGATCCTAAAATGTGCTGACTGAATTATCTGGAATTCTATAGAAAATATTTTGATATCATTATTCAAAGAAATAAAAATTCACAATAATCTGTTAAATTGGAATTGCCCATGCTATATCACTTTTTCTTTATTAAAATGTCTCTGTAGGTGATAGAGAGTAGTATTAGTATTTCCTTTACACTGTTCCATTTGCATAATTAAGTAGAATCTGTGTCAATTGAAGTTCTGTGGGTTAAGAGGAAAGGAGGTGGGGATTCTTTCATTTCCAGTTATTACAAACACAGCTAAATTCTGGTTTGTAGAAAAGTGATTTTTTTCAATAATCACAACATCAATTTTATAAACCTTCTCTCTCTGAACTTATAGAACTTAATTACTTAGAACAGAATTGTTGTAAAAAAAAAAGCCTATGTTGCTCATGCTTTTACCATAACTGAAATTTCACATGCTTCATGTCCATTTTTTTCTTAGTAAAATTTAATCCTTTATTTAATTTTTGGTTTTGATTTAATTATGCAATATAATGTTTTAATTGGATTCCATGTTGTAGTTTCATTATTGTAGTAAAAATTGTAGAATTAGAAATTTGAAAGGGGTGTGATACACACTCAGAGGTAAGGAAACTGAATTCTAGAGGATGGAATACATTGCTAGTTAAAAATTGACAGCATTATTCCCAAGTCTTATATCTGGACACTCCTGATTTTACTATAACAATTTTACTACAACATGCAGAACATAAGGTACCAAGCACACTAACAGATATATATTGCAGAAATTAAAATAAAGCAATATGAACTCTCAATTTTCTCATAATCAGCTCAAGATATATCTAACAATAACTTTCCAATACAAAGGACAAGAAATCAAGGGGATCAAAAAATTAATTTTGATTATTAGAATTTTAGGGTTTGAAAGGAAAAGGAAGCTTCCACTCGATTTCATTATCTTTCTTTCAGTAAACTTATAATAAACACTTAATAAATCAAAGCTAAAGTAAGCTTGAACAGGCAAGCAAAAGCTCTTTATAGAAGATCAAAGTGATGTAGTGTTGAAAGGCAAATCTCCTAGGTTTTCAATTTGAAATTCAAAACCCTCTTTAATATTTAATTTGGTGCCTCAGAGTTGTATCAAGTCAAAGGGGGTGGCAAACCTCTAAGAAAGCAAGGAAAAAGTGCTTTATCTTAAAAGTGAGTATTTTACTTTCTTCTCTTAAACTCTGATATGAAACTTGAGATCAAATAAGAAGAATGAAGAGGAAAGGGGGCCATTTTTTAACTCACAGATTTCTTAGTGTTGGTCACTTGGTAGATCCATAGCTCCTTCCCATGCACACCTGTACATGGGGAAATGAGTCAGGGAAAGCCTATGGCAGTGGAGCCTTCAAGATCTTCATTTGCACATGGGGCATGACTCAAAGAAAGAAGGAACAGCTGCAGAAATTTGCCAGTGATTGGAACTTGGGCTGTGTAAAGTATGAATCTAGGAAAATTGAATGTGGTTAAAAACAGAAGTGCAAGCATAAAGGTAGACTATGCATTATTAAGCAGAAATGGCCTAGTACTGGTCATTTTAAATCATAAAATCATATGATTTACTCTGTCAAAAATAACACAGTCAAGAGGAATGATATGGCTTTCCTTTTTAGAAAGCATACTGCAATCAAACATGAAGTACAATACTCTGTGATAGGATGATATTTATCATCCTTTAAGGAAATCCAATCAATACAACTATTATTCAAATTTATGCACCAAACACAAAAGATAATGGTGAAGAAATTAAAGAATTTGACCAATAAATTCAGTCTAAAATCGATCATATATTAGATAAAGATGCACTCATAATAATTGGCGATTGCAATGCAAAACCTGGAAATAAGCAAGGAAGAGTAGTTTGAAAATATGAAATCGGTGATAACAATGAAGCTGGAAAAACTATGATAAAATTTTGCTCAATGTGAGCAGCTAAAACAGACCATCGATTGCTCATATATAAGGTCAAGATTAAGTTGAAGAAAGTTAAACAAGTTCATGAAAGCCAAGTATGAACTGGAGGCTAGTCCAGCTGACCTTTGAGGACATCTCAAGAACAGAGGTGAAGCACAAAGCTCTAATGACAGAAGACTGAAGGAACAATGGAGGGACATCAAGCCCATGAATCATAAAGAAAAAGACAGGAAAGAGGGAAACAATCAAAGTGTGTGTCAAAAGGGACTCTGAAGTTTGCATTCAGCCATAGAGAAGCTAAAGCCAATGGACCAAAGAATGAAGGCAAAGAGCTGAACTGAAAGTTTCAGAGGACAGCTGGAAAAGGCAAAGACAAATGAAATAATGAAATGAGCAAAGGCCTCGAATTAGAAAACCACAGGGAAGAACATATCCAGCATATCTGAAACTGAAAGAGCTCCAGAAAAAATCCAAGTCTCAATCTGAATCTTGAAAGATTCTCTGGGAAGAATATTGAATGATGCAGGAAGCATTAGGGGAGGGGGGCAGTGAAAACAATACAAAGAGGCACTGTACCACAAAGAGCTAGTCACCAGTCCACCATTTCAGGAGACGCACATGCGCAAGAACCAGTGGCACTGAAGGAAGAAGCTCCAGTAGCCCTGAACGCATTAGGCAAAAGCATGCCTCCAGGAATTGTCATTCAGCAAGCACTGAAAGCATGCATTTTTCTATGCCAGGAAATCTGGAAGACAGCTATGTGGCCAAGTTCTAAATGAGATCCATGTTTGTGCCCATTGCAAAGAAAGGTGACCCAACGGAATGTTCAAACTGTAGAACAGTATCATTGATGGCACACTCAACTTAAAAATAATGGGAGCAAAGTCATGAAGACCCTGAGGAGTCCCTACTGTAGACTTCAGATTGGGGGCAGTGCTGGACACCACATATTAACTGCTTCGGGGTTGCTCAGAGGGGGCCCACACTGAAAGTATTTACAGATTTTTCTTTTGTTATTATGATTTTAACTTATTTATATATTTTTCCGGACACTGGTTTTTTTGGTTGTTGTCATCCTTTTGTTTTATTTTGTCTGGCTATTGAAAGATATAACATCTAGATTCTTAAGCAGATATAGATCTGAAAAATCTGAGAGGAACTATGGACAGGTGAACAGTGGGTAACCCTGATGGTGGGGCAAAAGGAAAGAAAAAAAGAAAAAGAGGAGAGTACAAATGTGCTTTGCATAAAATAGATATATGTATGGATTGTGATGAGTTGTATGAACCCCCAATAAAATGATTTTTTTAAATGGGAAAAGTGTGCATCAGGGTTTGATCTTCTCGCAATACTTATTCAATCGGTTACACTGAGAAAGTAATCAGAGTAGCTGGATTACGTAAAGAAGGATGTGCCATCAGGATTGGAAGAAGGGCTACATGCAGATAACATAACCTTGCTTGCTGTGGGTGAGAAGGACTTGAACCTCTTACTGATGGAAATCAAAGACTACAACACAATATGAAGAAGACACAATCCTCTCAACAGAACCAATACATAGCATAATGATGAATGAAGAAATAATAGAAACTGTCAAGGATTTTTCTTGCTTGGCTCCATAATCAATGCTCATTGAATCAGCAATCAAGACAGCAAAAGAAGTGCTGCCTTAGGTAAATCTGCTGTACAAGACCTCTTTAAAGTATGGAAAAGCTAGAATATTATTTTGAAGACTAAGATACACCTGATCCAAGCCATGGGATTTTTCATTGCCTCATATTTATGTGTAAAATGGACATTGAATACCAAACATCGACAAGGAATTGGTGCACTTGAAACAAGATCCTGGTAAAGAAAATTAAAAATAACATGAAGTACTAGAAAATACATTGATATGTCTGGGAAAAAAGTACAGCCAAAGTGTTCCTTAGAAGGCGAAATGGCGATGCCTAATCTCAGATGCCTTGGACATTTGTCAGGAGAGGCCAGTTCCTGCACAAGGACATCACGTTTGGTAAGGTGGAGGGGCAATGAAACAGAAGGAGACCCATCAAAAGATGAATGGACACAGTGGCTGCAACAAAGGGCTCTGGGAAAGGAATGATTATAAGGATACTGCAGGATCATACAGTGTTTCATTCCACTGTGCACAGAATTATTCTGGGTAGAAATTGACTGACTCAATGGCACCTAACAACAAAACAACAACAATTGGCTGAGCCCCGGTGGCGTAAGTGGTTGAGTGCAGGACTGCGGCCCGCAGGCTTGGCAGTTCAAATCCAGTGGCAGCTCTCAGGACCACCAAAGGCCGTGATGCCCAAAAACAAACAAACAAAAAAAACATACAAGGTGTGTTTGAACGAGTTAATTTTAAGATACCTTACAGATCTAAAATTCAGGAATCTGCTTAAATATTTTCACATGTAAACAGCATACATTCACATAATGAAGTCTTTCATGAAAATAATCCCATCATTTGGCTAAATCACAGCTTTGAATATTTTAATATTAATAGCATAACCATAATAATGACATTAATTCAATAAATACCTTGTGCCAAATGTTTCTAGTTAGTTTGCACGAATGGACTGAGCTCCAGTGGCATAGTGGTTGAATGCCCACTGACTTGGCAGTTCAAATCCAGCAGGAGCAAGGCTGGGTAGCTCCCACAACCACCAGAGGGCAGTGATGCCTCCCCAAAGAAAACATAGTTTAAAATCAGGAAAGGTGTGAGTCAGAGTTGTACCACTTCACCATATTTATTCAATTTGTATGCTGAGCAAATCAACAGAGAATTTGCATTGTGTGAAGAAAAAATTAACAGTAGGATTAGAAAATGTTATTAACAATCTCTAACATGCAGATGACACCACTTAGTTTCCTGCATATGAGAAGGATTTGAAGCACTTGTTGATAAAAAATCAAGGATTTCTACCTTCTGAATGGATTGCAAGTCAATGGGCCAATAGGTAGCTCATGGGAAATGGAGAAAAGGTGGAAGTTGTCAAGGACTTTATCTTCTTTGGCTTCTCATGGAAACAGCAGTGAAGACAGATATACAAAGGATGCTGACTTGTCAGTAGATGGACCGACACTGATATTTGTACATCGATGCCCTCCTTGCTGTATTAAGATAGCTTGCTCTGGTAGACCTGTGATTGACATTGTTAGTGAACATTGTTGTAAATTTTGCCTGACAACCAACTCCTATTGTTTGTGTAAACAGTGTTTAGTCATGTAAGGATTTATTTTGTTCAAGTGATCGATTCAACTATTACAAGTTAGCCTGCATGGCTTCAATCTCCCTCTCTCAATGGTATTTTAAAAATTGGCACCACAAGGTAATAAATGCCACTATTAACTGAAGACCCTTATGCTCTAAGGGGCAGTCGATATGATTCTCTATCATAAATTAACAAGGGGCTTCTAAAGGGAGCCAGAGCCAGATAAAATCATAGATCCAGGAGTGGGATTTGAGCTAATGCTTAATCCTAGCCCCATATTGAAAACAATTCATTTTTATGACATGTTCCTACTTGATACTTGCCCACATGAAAGAAATAAAAAAAGATATGGGGACTATTTATGATGAAGATATTAGATAGTGTCTGGCCAACAGATAGAATAGGCGCTGGGCATTAAAGGCTTGTTGCCAAACAAGCAGCCATGTAAATGAGAGGTCAACCAAGTCCACATGGAAGAACAGCCACATCCCTGACAGCAGGATTGTAAATTACATGATACAGAGCCAAATGAGGAAAGAGTATCAGAGCTTAAATTATGAGATCCCAATGTGCAGCAAGTTATGGATGAGGGTGTAAGCCCAGAATATACTGTGAGATCTATCCAGGAAATAAACCTCTGGAGAGTTCGCTCTTCCTATAATTGTGAGGTACTCAGCAGGTTACCAATATGAGCCTACTGGAGAGATGACTACAGTTGATTAAAATAAGCCTGAGTTGAAAGGTTCACACCTCATCACTTGATGACCCTTCTGCTATATTTGTGCTTGATCTGCTTTTTAATATGTTTGGTTTTGTTTGGTTTTGGTATTCATATTGGGGTCTATCTCTGGTTTTTATTTTGCCATTGTGGGTAGTCTTCTTGACTCTTTGTTATATGCTTTTCTGTTTTTCTGTATAAGAAACCAAGGTTTGATGGACTTATGGAGACAATTAAATAAGGGTTCCTGGGGAATATGTTGTGAAAGATAGAGAGGTGGGGGCTCATATAAAGGAATTCAAGAAGGAAGAAATGTTTTAAAACTGATTGTGGGAGCAATTGTACAATAGTACTTAATATGATTCAATTATGGAAGAGTATGATCTCTTGATCAGCTCCTAATAAAGTGTCCTGGGGGTGGGGGGAACAAGAGATGGAGGGAGAGCTCAAAGGACAAGTTTCTCTGGGCAAATCTCCTGCACAGGACTTAATGAGAGTAGGGAAACAAGTAAAGATGGTCTTCAAAGACTAAGACGTGCTTGATTCAAGCCATGGCAATTGGAAAGGTCTCATATGTGTGTGAATGGAGGAAACTGCATAAGGAAGAGCAAAAGAAAAGTGACGCACTTGAACTGTGGTGGAGAAGAATTTTGAAAGTACAATAGACTGTCAAAAAAAAAAAAAAAACACCACCCTATCTCAGAAGAAGTACAGCCAGTGTTCCCCTTAGAGGTCAGGATGGCGAGATTTCTGGTATATTCTGGTCAGCAGAGACCAGTCCCGGGAGAAAGGCACCATGTTTGGTGAGGTAGAGGGGTCGTCAATGGGAGGAAGACCCTCAATGAGATGGATTGGCACAGTGGTTGAAACAACGGGCTGAGGCATAGGAACAATTATGAGGATGGAGGCAGACCGGGCAGTGCTTCATTCTACTGTGAGTAAGTTGTGTAAGTTGTAAGTTGTGTTAGTTGTGTAAATGTTGACTATATGTGTAAGTGGATTATATGTTGGAACCAACTTGATAGAGATGGCACTTTTCAAAGCAACATCCTACTTATCCATTCCTGAGAACTGTAGGTACCGTTTCAATGTGATGTTTGACTTTTAACTTTAAAAACTGAATGAAAACTAAAATTGTTTAGCATTCTTTAATACTTAAATATTCAGAAAAAAATTGCAAATCCGGGCTGAGCCCCAGTGGCATAGTGGTTGAGTGTGGGACTGCGGCACACTGACTTGGTGGTTCAAATCCAGCAGCAGCTCTCCAGGAGCAAGGCTGGGCCTCCCACTCCCCCAAGAGGGCAGTGATGCTCCTCCAAAAAATTGCAGATCCATAGATTGAATTTGCTCTATAAAATACTTAACATTAAATGATATCAGATTTGCAAATTTATATAATCTTCATTTTGAACTATGTATAATTTTAATGATATAGCATTTTATCTTTAATTTTTTAAGCAAACAATGCCTTTTCATTAGTCTCCCTCGTTGTTTTCAGTCATCAGTTATATTATACTTTCTCAGATTCACTCTTTTGCTATGATATGATTAATCACATTTTAAGATAAACATTCAGTTCAGCGAATCTTTTTGTTTTCACAGTACTTAATCTGATACATGCAAATAGAACAGCACATTTTAAAACCAGGAAATTGTTTCTGTGTCTTGGGTTAGAGACTAATATAGAAGTGATGCATTATGTAATTCCTACATTGATTGTCTATTCATCAGTTTTTAATTAAAAGAGAAAAGATGTAAGCCATAGAATTAATAAATCTAAGAACAAGTTTCTCTCTGTCACCAATCCTTCTCCCTGAGAAGCACTGCAGAGACCCAGAGGGCTGCAAAAGCACACCCCTCCACTGTCTCCTGGATCATGAGCTGGAGCAGAAAAGTTTTAATTACCAGGGTGTTGTGAGTAATTTGTCTTTTTCTGGAAGGGTCAATAGGCCAAATAAGTTTGGAAATCTGTGGTTTAAGTCAATATAAAAAAGCATTTTGACAATCTCTGAAGCCACCTTAATTTTTTAAGCTTGTTTATGATTTATGTTTTGGGAAGTGGGAATTTCATTTAAAATAATTGATTTCCATGGTGCACATACAGAAATCTTATTATGGCTATCAAATTCATTATGGAATCTATTCATATTGCCAAGGACAGAATTCCCTTTAGATATCTTGGGTTATGTTTATCTATCACTGCCTACTCTCAGTGTATTCAAATCTCTGGACAGCCTCATCTTTCTAAGCCAGTGCCAATGAAGAAGGGTTCAGAAGGTACAGGGAAGATGTGGGAGTGAATGGAGGTAGTGAATGCGGTAATGAATCCTTCTTAGTAAAAGGAAAAGATGACATTTTGAGCATTTACCACATGCAGAGTACTCATGAGCACTCTCTGATTTAAAATATTATTTAATTTTCAAAGCATTCCTGCGTGTCTATTTTAACTCTATGTTCACTTATGAAAGACACGATGGAGTTAAATAAGTTACTCAAAAAGAAGACGTTGTATTTCATCTTGGAACCCAATTACTAACTAGATGTACTCTCCACCCTTTCTGCCGGCAACAACAAATGGATATAACCAGCTGTGGTACATCGTGAACTAGATCATCAATGTGCTCAATGCTAAGAGATGACAACAAAAAATATATAGGATGGGAAATGAAGGACCCAAGAAGACTCGGAGAGGTAAAGACTCTGAGGTACAGAAAAGCTGACCTCCAGCAGGGCAAGTTCACAATTCCAAAGGGAAGATTCAAAATGTCCTGACTTCCTTTTGACTCCTTTTGGCTGGCTTCTAAGTGAAGGCAGGCCACACTCTAAACTCCTGCCTTTCAGTTTCGTTGGGGAGCCACAGGGTCCTTTATGCCTCAATCCTTCCTCAAAGCTTCAGGGAGACGATGTCCCTCTGAGGGTGTTTTCATGAGTCCACCAAGGACATTTCAATAAGATCAGAACTTTTCAAAAGAACATTTCAAAAGATCAGAACATTGCAAAAGAAAATAAATATGTTGTTGTCATTTTGAAGTTCAAAATAGGGAAGCAGCACACCTGCTCTGGAAACTACCAGAAGCTATTCTCCAGCACTAACTCCATGCTTCTTCATATTAACCCGGGAGGACACTTTATCATTCACTGTCTGATCACCTTAGGGATAATGCCAATGATTTCCTGGCATCATCATCAAGAAACTAGGTTCAGGTATCAAGATAGAAGTATACACTGGGAGAGAGGACGGGGGAGGGGGTGGGAGGAAATGTGAAGCTAATATCAGGGGCTCAAGTGGGAAGATAATGCTTTGAAAACGATGATGGTGGTATATGGACAAATGTGCTTGAAACACTAGAGAAATGTATGGATTATGATAAGAGATGTAAGAGCCCTCAATAAAATATTTTAAAAGAAGTATATTTAAATGCATAAATGCTAAACTTGTATCTTAAGAAGAGTGCATTTAAATAGAATTAAACATTATTGTGTTAGGCAAAGACAAACTAAATAGATTTTAAGTAGGTACTTTGTCTAATGTTGTTGGTATTTGTGCATAGAAGTGGAAGACATCTTTAGGAGCTGCCAAAGAAATAGCTCATAATCAACTTTAATAAACCACATATTGAGCATAAATAAGTCCACATGTAGTGCAATTTTACAATGCTATTGAAATGAGAAATGAGTATAAGAGTTCAGTTAAGAATTTGAGCTCAAAGATTAGGTTCAATTTTCTCCTTGTGTGGGGCATAATTTTAGCTATTCATGATATAAAATCATCAGTTCGATTTTATGTAGAAAAATTTGCTATGTATAATTAACCAATTACATAGACTGGTTTCTGTATCAAATTCACTTTTCTTTTGAAATACACTCAAACTGGTAAAACTGGTCATTTGTGATCGAACATGTCTAGTGTCCAAATGAGCTTTATTCCTGCATTTCTCATCCCCTTCCGCGGATGCATCACAAACGGTATCAATTGCTTCCGGTTCAACAGCTCAAGGGATTTCCAGCTCTGCCTATCACCCATGTACTCTCACTCTGGGCTTCTTTCAAGTTGGTAATAGGCCTTAGCAATCTCCCCAAACCTGTTATAGTCTATGCTGAGCCCTGGTGGCACAGTGGTTGTGTGCGGGGCTGCGGCCCACAAGGTTGACAGTTGAAATCCAGCAGCAGCTCTCCAGGAGCAAGGCTAGGTTTCCTACTTCCATCAGGGCAGGGATGTTTCATTTTATATCAAGATTCAGAAGTTTAATTTTATATCAAGAATTTTTAAAAACACGCAAAATCTCTGATGCCAGATGAACTATAGACTATATTTACTTAGACTGTTTGGTCCTATGATTGACATGTTGGATAATTCTGATAAATACATATATGCTATTTGTGCTTGCTCACTTTCCAAACAAATTATTGTGCACATTGACATTAATATGTTGTAAAAACATAAATTAATTGCCATTGAGCTGATTTTGACTCAGAGCAACCCCATAAGTCTGAATAAAATTGTGTTTATAAATTATTCAAGGCTGTGAACTTTTGCAAGCAGATCACTAGAGTTTTTCCCAAGATGCCTCTGGGTGGGCTTGCATTGCCAACCTTTGGGTTAATAGTCAAAGATATAACCATGTGTGTCACCCAGCCCAAGCCCACTTCTATTGAGCCAATTGTGACTCATACAAACCCTATCGGACTGTATAGAACTGCTGCACAAGGTTTCAAAGAGTATAAATCTTAAGGGAGCAGACACTGAACCTTTCTTCCATTGAGTGGCTAGTGTGTTTCAACGGAAGAGCTTGCCATTATTGCTGCGACGTAATCTAATGCACTACCTTTTGGTTGCACTAGGTTATGTCACCTATTGACAAATTAAAGAGTCCTCCATGTGTAATACTAGTTTTGAAAACAAAACTTTGCCTAGAATTCTTTTATCACAAACCTATTCCATATCCATGCTCATGAAACAAGTCACAAGATGAAGCCAATTAGAATAAAGTTGCCCAAAAGAAATACAAAGTGAGCCACATATGCAAATGAAAATGTTCACACATGTACATTCAAAAATGGAAGAAAGTTTGACAATAATCTGTGATATGCAGATGACACAACTTTGCTTCCTGAAAGCAAGGAAAGCCATCAGCACGTGCTGATGGAGGTCAGGCACTGCAGTCTTCGGTATGGATTGCAACTCGATGAGACTTGAATAAAAAAAATTTGCGTAACTGAATCCATAAATTACTATCATGATAAATGAAGGAAATATCAAAGTGCTCAAAGGTTTCCAAGAAACCAATGATTTTGAAGTTGTCAGATTTCGTTTTGCTTACATTTATGATCAGTGCTCATAGAAGCAGAATTCGAGAAATAAAATGACATTATATTGGGCAAATCTAGTGCAAAGAACTCTTTAAAGTGTTGTACCTGATCCTAACTATGGATGATATTTTCAATAGCTTCATATGCATGGGAAAGCTGGAACTTAAATGAAGAAGACAGAATTATCATGCTGCAGACGATTAATTGAAGGTATCACAAACTACCAGGAAACAAACAAATCTGCAGTGGAAAGAGTGTTCCTTGGGAATGAGGTGTGTGTGTGGGGGGGGGGGGGGGGATATTGTATCTCATGTAGTTCGAATAACTCATGTTATCAGGAGAGACCAAGTCCCTGGACCTGGTCCTTGGACCATCATGCTTGGTAAAGAAGAGGATCAGCAAATAAAGAAAGACCCATAAGTAGATGAAGGACACAGTGGCTGCAACAATGAGCTCAAACATGACCATTGTGAGCAGAGCACAGGACAAGCCAGAGCTTTGTTCTCCTATGCACAGAGTCACATGCATAGGATCACTGTCAGAACCAACTTGACAGCACTTAATAACAACAAAACAACATTCCACCCAATATGCCCCCAAGCATTACCATTGCTGCCCATAAGAAATGAAATAGAATAAGTCAATAAATAAAAAGAAAGGAAACAAAATTCGGGGAGGGGGGGTTTGCTGTCTTTAAAATCCACTATACAAGCACATCTCAATTTTGATGAGCCACATTTCTGATGCTCAATAGCAACATTTGACTAAGAGCTATCATATTGGTGCAACTACCTTAGAGATGTAGATGCATACCATCGATTTCCTATCAAAATTGTCTCTGTAATTAAAATAAACTCTTAAAATAAGAAACATCACTTATGTTTCTTGTTTCATCAAAAATACTAAAAGGTTTTCATTCTCACTAAAAAATTTCTCATTTTATACATTGCAGTATTAATAAAAAATCACTAACTATCATCTGAATTCTTACTGTAGCTAGATAGAAATTAGGTACTCATCTTCTAAGCATTCACTAATCAGCATGACCTACAAATAGGTGTTCCAGCCCTCACGATATAGTCCTGGGATGAGGAACAATAGGCTCATAGAACAGTACATTCATTGAAAAGGACAAATGACAATAAAGCATTAGAAATAGGGCATCTTAAATTTTATTTGCAATTTCAGGAATGACATAGCTTCCCCATGAATTCATGTTTCTTTAATTGAGGTTTTATGCTCTCTCCTTTCCTCCTCGCTAAGTGACTCTGCAATTTAATGAGAATTGATTTCATCACAAGGTTTTTCTAAATAGAAAACCCCCATCTTTTAAGGTCATTTTAGAAAGCAATCAAATATATATGTAAAAAAATTCACGCCTTCTTTATCAGAAAATTCCATAAAGTTCATATAATTTATTAAGTGGTGCCACAGTAATGTCTTTAATTATTCTTTCACTAAACAATTTTTAAAAATAAACCTCATATAGCATATGCTGTGTTTCAAATGAAAATGCAAAAGAAACAATTAAGTTCCTGCCTAGAAGTTTACACTCTATCAGAAGAGACAGAGATGGGTACTGTGTGAACTAATATTAGAAATATGGCATACCCTACCAGAAAAATATGCAGAGAACATTGGCAGAAGCATTAAAAGAGCTTCCATCCCTGTTTATGTAGACTGCAGATTCTCTGAAAGCTGTTGCTAAGTGCTAGTGAGTTAGTTCGAACTCACAGAAACCTAGGCACCACAGAAGGAAACCTTGCCCAGCCTTAGCTGTCTGCACTATTGCATGCTTGAGCTCATTGATTCAGCCAGGGTCATTCCATCTTGTCATGAGTCTTTCGCTTTTGCACTGACCCTTGACTTCACCTAGCATGCTGTCCTTTTTCAGGAATGGGTTTTTCCTGATGACATGGCCAAAGTATGTGAGATGTTGTCTCACCATCCTTACTTATAAGGAACATTTTGTACTCTGGCCAAGACAGGTGTGTTTCTTCTTCTGACGATCTGCAGTATTTTCAACATTTTTGTCATCATCACAATTCAGATGCCTCAGTTGTGTGTTCTTCCATCTTAATTGTCAAAATTTAAAATGCAGAAGAGATGGTTGAAAATATCTAGATGGATCAAGGACATCTTAATAGTTGCTCTTTGACCCTTTAAGGAGTTGTTTTACTGCAGATTTATCCAATGTAATATGTTTGATTTTTAATTGCTTTTTATTATGAATCCAAGTAAAATTAATCTTTTCTTAGTTTCTTATGCTGTTGTCTATTGAGCCAGTTCTGGGAATTTTTGTTTACTTTACATTGAATTGCCATCAATAATAAAGGCTGCAGACTTTGATCCTCACCAACACGAACACGTTCTGTAAAGTCTCCTTCCTTTTACCAAGTGACGTTGTATCCATCTGTATGCTACAGGTTGATAATGAGCCCTCTTCCAATCCTGATGCTGCATCATTCCTCATATAGTTTCTCAGATTATTTGGCCAGCACACAGATTGGATAAATATTATGAAAGTAGAAAACAGTCGTGCACACCTTTCCTGATGTGTACCTGCTCTGTGTCATTGACTGCCTCTTTGTTGTTTTTGAAAAGGTTCCACATGAGAACAATTAAGTGTTTGGGAACATTTTTTTCTCTGAAAGCAGTATTATCAGAATTGAGCCCTGAAGATTAATAGAATTTTTCAAACTGAAGTAAAATAGGAAAATAGGAAAAGTTGGTGTACCTTCGGAAAACTTGGGATCAAATAAAACAGCCTGACTTGGAGAGCTTCAAGAAATCCCATCAGGCTAATCTGTAAATCCCTGCGAATTTTTGAAAAATGAGGCTCAACTCCATGACTCAACGTTTGGATGCCTCTCTGTGTTTTCATCAGTAAATACTATGAGGAAAAGGTGTCAAGAGGTGAGTCTGGGGAATTATGTAATAAGAAGTCAAACCTTAAAGGACCTTATATAGTCATTCCAAAGATGAAAAGCTATGCAGGAAAGTAACTTACTACGATAGTATTAGAAAAGTCATTCTATCTGTTCTGTGAGTGCCAATGGCTCAGAAGAAATCCTAAAGTGAGAGAAAACTGGTTGACAGATAGCACATTTTAATAATAATTGGCACCCTTCCAGATATTTAGAAATTGGAGAACTTGACAATAGTGTCCAGATACATCTCTCTGACAATGACTGGCAGTTGTGTCCTTCATTAAAGCAGAGGTTCACAATGATTTCTAAATCAAGTACTTGCTTTGTGTCAGGAGCTGGTATATTTTTTTTCATGCAGCAAGACATTACAACTTTGCAACATTATATCATGCAGTATTATAATTAGTGCCCCAATTATATTGCTATAAAAGCAGAGATAACCAAAGTTGCATAAGATAATCAAGACTACATGGATAAATAGATATTGAAGCTTGGATAACCTAAGCTCTCTGTCTCCAGAAATACCAACACTGAACAAACCACCAAATAAGAAATCTAGGAATCACATAGATTGTACTTTTCAAAGTTTTGCTTTGGCACATAGTAGTTTCAATGGATGTTTTATAATTGAAATACTTTATTTACCATTCCTGAGAAAAGAAACATACCCAGAAGTATTTAGAGAAACATTATTACACTGAATGAACTTGGAATCTTCTAGAAGTTTCTGAATCACTGCTTGAATTAAAGAAAGGCAAATAAGCGTTATTCTTTTAGCCCTTTTAAAATTAAACTTATAAAACATGCTTACCCATAAACGATTTTAACATAAAATGCTATTATGTTTCTGAGAGCATTCCTACTTGAAGTTCTGACTCATAATTATGAGCAAGTTATTGTTGGAGTAATAATAGCTCCAGTTTGCCCAAACATGACTCATGGGCTTATGCTCATCATCAGTATATAATTGTTAATAACAGTTATTCCACTCTCAAATATTTCATGATTTGGAAAATGAATTAATTAGTCATTCTGTAGATTAGGCACACATTCAAAAGGTGAGACTGTATGTTAGTACTATGTGTGCATAATTGAGCCTGTTTCAAACTACTAATTATGTAATGCTTTCTTTTTTCTCAAGTGTCTCCACACTCTCACACCCACTACTTACCCACCTTTTTAGGCTATTTAGTAACCTAGAGATACACCATATATAATCCAAGCAATATTCCCCAGATGATTTTTTTTGAATGACTGCTCACACATAGCTCATAAACTGACCTATTTCCACATATGTTCTTCCACATCTCCCATCAGAACCACCTTGATGTACATCAAATGCACTTTCCAGAGGCCTGAAAGACTGCTGGTGGTGCAGTGTTTAAGCTCTGGGCTGCTAGCCTGAAGAAGAGTTCTAACCCACCAGTCACTCCACAGGAGAAACATGGGACAATCTGCTCCTCTACAGGTCATAGCCTAAGAAACGTAAGGGTGCATCGTTTCTCTGTTCTCCAAAGTCACTACGAGTTTAGAGTTGACCAGCTGGCACACCCCATAAGTATCATAAGGCACAAGATTCTTCGAATAGTAGGGGAAGTGATCACACAGAGGGAAAACCATCTCGTTTAAAAAATCTGATTTAGATATTTTCAAACATTCAATTCTATTGTACCTGATTGAAATATTTATTTCATTTCATTTTTTATGATAAAAATTCTATTTTTCAAGATATAATTAAAAGCCTGACCTCCTGTTTTGCATCAACTCTGAGAGGGCAACTCTAAAGCAAGAGAAAGAAAGCAAGTAAACCTCAGCAACGTATTGCAATCTAGTGCTGTTGAGATGATGACTATGACCCTGTAAGAAAGGAGAGCCTTGCCCAAGGGCTTCCTTAGGCTGTGATTTCTACAAACTCAGACTGCCACATCCTTCTTCTGCAGAGCCGCTTGTGGGCCACAACCTCCACCGCTTCACTTAGCAATCTATCGTCTAACCGTTGTAGCTCTCAGGTTCCCAGCAGGTGTCCCAGGTCATTACACATTTGGACAAATCTATTTATGGCACCTGAAAATGAGAATCTACTTTACTCTGACCAGAGTGTCTTCTAACAGCCATTAATTCCAAAAATATTTACTGGCCATCATTCTGTGTAAAAGAAACTCTGGTGGTGTAAGGAGTTGAGTTGGGCTTTTAACCACAAAGTCAGAAGTTCAAACCCACCAACCTCCTCAAAAGGAAAACACAAGGCCATCTGCTCTGGTACTTTACCATCTCAGAACACCAAAAAGCAGTCCACCCCCTCTAATAGGATCACTAGGAATCAGAATCAACTTGTTGACCTTGATTTTTGCTACTCTACAAAATAGATATTTTGAATATAATAGCTCTCAGAAGTATAGCATGCTTTATTTTGTAAATAGCATTGCCATGAAACATGTCTTTCTTTTTAAGGGGTAAATCACAATTCCTTTATCCATTCTATGTCTAATGATACCAATGTTCCTAGACTAACCATAAATATAGATAGGTAAATTAGGCCTACTAAATGTAGATTTGTATAGCTTCTTTTGATTAAAAGAATCACTTTGGCTACCAGAAATGTAACAACACATAGCCTTTCTATTATAAGAGAAATATGTCCACAAATTTGCCATGTTAGGAAAAAATAGACAAATATCTTTTTAAAAATAACCTACTAAAACTGAAAAATGATGAAACAGAAATTGTAAATACCCCTCTATGTAATAAAGAAATGGAATTTGTTTTCAAAACACTACCCTTTTCAAGAACAAAATACAAATAACTCCAGCCTCAGAGGGTTTCTCTGGTGAGTCTAGGCAGCACTGAAGGAAGAAACCGCAGATATATTGCCCGAGTTCTTCCAAGATGTAGAGGCAGAGGTACTACATAAAAGGTAGCCCTTTTGTGAAGTTAGCTTAAAGTCATGACCTAATACTTTACAAAAAGAAAGCGAAAGGAAATTAAAAACCATTATTATTCATAAAGGCAAATTTTAAAATCCCCAACCAAATATTAGCATGTCTGTTTTAGCAACACATAAAATTGGATAATGCATAATGACCTCTTGGAAACTGGGTAAACATTAAAAATGAATCATTAAGGGGTTGAGCCCCGGTGGCGTAGTGGTTGTGCGTGGGACTGTGGCCCACTGGGATGGAGGTTCAATTCCGGCTCCCAGGAGCAAAGGCTGGGCCTCCTATTCCCACCACCTGAGGGCAGTGATGCCTAAAAAAATAAATAAATAAATAAAAATGAATCATTAAGATTGAGCATATTGACAAAACAATCATTTTATACACTTATAATGTTTATTTTAAAAATATAATACCTCATAAGGAAAAGCAAACAAAATACTACTAGCAATCTAGGAACAGAACTTGCTCATTGTCATGGGAAAGTAGCGTGCTCTTACCCTTACAAAGCAAGGAGGCCCATTCTTACCACTTCCATATATTATCACATCATAAATCGTAAAAAGTGAATTAAAAAAAATTTTAAATAAAAAAAGTGAATTAAGACATGAAAAAAGTAATAAAGAACATAAAGATTGAATGTAAACACAGTAAATCTATGATTATTAACAGATGGTCATGAGAATGGAGGAGGCTGGAGTGGGGACGCAAAGCACATCTACAGACAATGGAGCATCCCCCCACGAGGGAACACAGGGAGGAGGTGAGTCAATCAGGGTGTGCATTAGGGCACTAATGGGTCATACATTAAAACCCTGATCCCTGGAGACCTCATCACTTTCACTATCGTGACCTCAGTGCCACTTCCTAATCTAGGGTAGACGGGAGCATGTACATAGGTATAGACAAGAGATAAAACTCACAACACATGAACTCAGGAACAGGAACAGAAATAGGAATATCAGAAGGGTAGGAGGAGGTTGGAGCAATGTGGGGAGTGAGGGACACCCTGATCGCAACGAAAGGCACACAGCACACATCCCCATGCAGGGGGAAGAACAAGAGAAACAAGAGGGGAAGGCAGACAGCAGTCAGGGTGAGATTTGAAAATAATTAACAGTCTACAATCAATCAAGTGTTGGGGTGGGACTGTGCAAGGGAGGAATAAAAAGAGGAACTGAACCCAAGGCTTAAAAAAAAGTAGATGTGTAGAAAAGAATGAAGGAATATATGTACAAATATGTCAGATACAATTGATGTATGGTTTGTAACACGAGTTGTAACAGCCCCCAATAAAATGATTTTTTTTAAAAGAAAGAAAATTCTACAAAGAGGATACCAGACTAGTAAAGTGCTATTATTGCAGCATAAAAATTCAAGGTAAGTAAATTAAAAAAAATTCAAAGTAAGTACTTTGTTTTAATTTGAGGTGGGAGTTCTTTCTTTAGGAGCAAACGGTTGGCAAACAAAAAACAATTGCAATTTCATCATGTCAAATAGCACAAATATATAGAAATGAACTTAACCAAAGATACAAACTTGAATCTAAAAATTAAAAAATGTTGTTGAGAAAGTAATTTGACATAAATAAATGAAGATTAGGTTGTATATCATGAAGATTATTCAATATCATCACACTGTCAATCCCCCTGCATTGATTTAGATATTCAGTGTTATTCCCATCATAATCTTGCAGGTTTTTTCATAAGAATAAATTAGTTTAAAGAATATTTAGAGATGTAAAAACATAGAATAACTTTAGGTCATATATCATAATAAATCGGAATATTAGAAAAGAATTAAAAAATAGCACAAAACAGTGGGCACAAATAGTCTCTAAAATTGAGGCTATTTGATTTTTGACAAGATAGTCAAAGGATATCAGTGGAAAAGTATGGATTTTGTTCAAAACATCTGAAGGAACTAGTTATTCTTACATAAAAACAAATAATCACGATTCAAACATCACCTTATTTAAAATAATTCAAAATGAATTATAAGCTATAATATAAAGATTTAACAATAGAAAATATAGGTAGAAAATTGAGAATATATTCTAATAAATTCATGAATATCTCTTGAGTATAAAATGCAGTAAGTATACAAAGTTGATAAATTGATCTTTAGTCTATCCCAACTGAATTTAGAAAAAAAATATCAAGAACAAATTTTCAACATTGGAACATTAATGACAGAACACCTGATGAGCTGTGAGAGGACATCAGGAGCATCTTATATAAAGAAAGAAAATGGTCATTTTTTTAAAATGATGAGAAATAAAGCTCAAAGTTGATGTCAGAAGAGACTCTGAAAGTTGCACTTAATCATAGAGTAGCTTAGGCAAATGGGAGAAATTATGAAGTCGAAGAGTTGAACAGATAATTTCAAATTCAAGAAGACAAAGTATCTTTTGATAGCCAAACACCATCATCTTTCTTCACCACTCTTGCTCATGCCCCTACCTGTCCTCTGTAATCCTATCAAGAATGTGAGTACACAGTGATATGGGTTTTTCCTGTTTGATGCTGGGGACCTGATCCTTTTGACACGTTGTGACCACACTGGCTTATGAGCTCCTTCCGTGTGGACTTGACTATTCCTCAGATAGATGGTCTTTTGTTTATCTTCAAGCTTTTAAGACCCCATGTGCTATACTGTGCGCCATTTGCTTTCTTCACCACATTTGCTTATGCACCCATTTGTCCTCAGTGATCATATTGGCAGGTGAGCATCATGGAACACAAGTTTAATAGAACAAAGTGTTCTTACATTGAGGGAGCACTTGAGTGGAGGCCCAAGGTCCATCTGCTACCTTACTACTACACCTATAAATATATGTACATAGATTCATTTCTCCACCTCACAAATAATTATATTTATATATGTTCATGCTTGTATTTAGATCTCTCTAAATGCCCTTCACCTCTTAGTTCTTTCCTCTATTTCCTTTTACTTCCCTTTTATCCCATTATCATGCTCAGTCATAATTTGGGTTTTAGGACTTCCTCTCAGTTACATTACCCTTGCTCCAGCTCTACCAGGCCTCCAGCACACTCCTTGCCATGATTCCCAGCTACTTGTTGTTTCCCCATCCCTGAGCCTGTCCACCTCACCTTCTTCCCCCACCCCCTTTCCCATGTTCCTCAGGAACCATCGGTCCAGATGTTCTCTCCTCCAGACTGTCCATGTAGGAATTCTCCCTTCTTTATTCACTCTGTTTGAGGGGTTCAGACCACATTGCTTCCCCACCATATAATTTCCAAATTATTCTCTGTCATTGTCTGTTGCCCAGTCCCCTCTGCGTCCCATTAGTTCCCCACAAGAACATTGTCCTCTGAGCATCTTGGGACAGCTTGGGGACCAGTCTGGCTTTCTTTCTCTTCTTCCCTCCTGGCATGCCTCCATGTGGGTGTGGCATGCTGGCCCCTCCCTACAACCTGCTCTCTGCCACGCCTATTTCCAGGGAGAGGGTCAGTCATGCTTCGGTTGGGGCCAGCCTTTAGCTCCCTCTCTTCATGCATCCTTCCATATGGTCACAGTGCCCTCCTGGTTTGATGCTTCAAAACAAGTGGTCATCTAACTCAAGAGCAATAAAGCTCAATATGGAAGAAGCACACATGTGGAAGTAGTCAGGTAGCAGACGTCAAAATACAAAAAACATATCATTAGTGTGCCCATCCTCCCAATATAGTTGCTGAAGACAAATGCATAAGCAAATGTGGTGGAGAAAGCTGATGGTGCCCAGCTACCAAATGATAATGTTTCTGTGGTCTTAAATGCTTGAGGGTAAACAAGTGGCTATCTAGCACAAAGGCAGCAAAGTCCAGACGGAAGAAGCACACCAGCCTGTGTGATCAAGGAATAAGAATAACATCACTGAAAATGAGGGGTTTGTAGAGTGGGAACCCAATGCCTATTTGTGGGCAATTGGACATCCCCTTACAGAAGTGTCATGGGGAGGAGTTGAGCCAGTTGGGTGCAGTGAAGTAGCAGTGAAGCATACAACTTTACTATTGTTCTTGAAGACTCCCTTTCCCCCAACTATCTTGATCTCAATTCTACTTCACAAATCCAGCTAGACTGGAGGAAGTTCACTGGTACAGATGGAAACTGGAAATATCAGGGAATCCAAGACAGATGAGCCTCTCAGGACCTGAAGTGAGAGCTGAGATCCTGGAAGAGTAGAGGGAAGGTGGTGTAGAAAGGGGAAGCCAACTGCACAGCGCTACATATAACCTCCTATCTGAAAGATGGACAGTGAAGGAGTTGGTGAGGGGAGATGTTGGGCAGTGTAAGATATGACAAAGTAATAATAATTTATAAATCATCAAGGTTTCATGAGGGAGGAGGGAGCAGGGAAGAAGGGGAAAAAATGAGGAGCTGATGTCAGGGGCTTGAGTGGAAAGAAAATTTTTTGAGAATGATGATGGTAGTGGACATGCAAAGGTGCATGGCATAATATATGCATGGGGGGATTGTGATAAATGTTGTACAAGCCCCCAATAAAATTATTTTTTTAATAATAAAAGAAGACAAAGTAAAATATTACAATGAAATGTGCAAAAATATAGAATTAGAAGAACAAAAGAGCATATACTCAGCGTATCTTAAACTGAAAAAGAAACACAGGAAAAAGTCAAGCCTCAAGTTCAAATATTGAAAGAAGTTATGCACAAAATATTGAATAAGGCAGGAAGCATAAAAAGAAAATGGAAGGAGGACACAGAGTCCCTGTGCCAGAAAAAAAAACTGATAGATATTCCGCCATTTCAGGAGGTAGTATATGAACAAGAACAAATGATGCAGTAAAAAGTTCAAGCTTCACTGACAGAATTAGTGATAATTAGACTCCAGGAATTGATAGAATACCAAGTGAAGTGTTTCAGTAAGCTGATGAAGGCTGAACCCTATGCTCATCTATACCAGGAATTTGGAAGACAGCTACTTGACCAACTGACTGGAAGAAATTCATATTGGTACCCATTCAAAAGAAAGGTGACTCAACAGGATGCTTATAGAACCATATTACTGATATGCAACTCAACTTTTGCTAAAGATCATCAAAAACTTTGCAGCAGTACAGTGACAGAGAGCTGCTAGAGGTTCAAGCTAATTTCAAAAGAGAATGCGGAACAAGGGATATCATGACAGATATTAGATGAATCAGGTCTCAAAGCAGAAAATTGACACTTGTGTGGCTAAAAATAAACTATGGATAGACTTGTGCTGATTGGGAAGGCCAGATCACATCCTTGTGCTTATATGGAGCTTGTACATGGAGCAAGAGACAGTTGTGTGCTGAGGAAATCATCGGAGAAGCTAGTTTATATGAAGAAGAATGTGGCATCAGAATTGGAGGAAGACTTATTAACAATAGCCTCGCTTTGCTGAAAGTGAGGAAGATTTGAAGCACTTGCTGTTGAAGAGCAAGTCCTCAGTATGGAAGACAAGTCAATGTAAGGAAGACCAAAATCCTCACTAGTTATCAAGAATATTTTTCTTGCTTTGATTCATAATCAAGGCTCTTGGAAGCAGCAATGGAGAGATAAAAAAAAAGATGCATTGCATTATGTAAATCTGCTACATAAGACCTCTGTACAGTGTTGAAAAGAAGGGATGTTACCTTGAGGACTATAGTACTCCTGACAGAGGCCATGTTGTTTTCAGTGGCTTCCTATGCATGTGAAAGTTAGACATTGAATAAGGAAGACCTTCTGAAGAACTGATGCATTTGAATTGCTGTGCTGGCAAAGAATATTGAAAGTACCATGGATTGCTAAAAAGACAAATTGATTTGTCTTGAAAGAAGAGCAGAGTGCTCCTTATGTCCAAGGACAGTGAGTCTTTGTCTCCCATACTTTAGACATATAGCCAGGAGAGACCAGTCCCTGCAGTAGTTTGGAGGGGTAGCGAGAAAGTGGGAGGTCCTGAAAGATTTGACACATGGCTACAACACTAGATTCAGACATAGGAGCAACTGTGAAGATGACACAGTGCAGGAAATGTCTTATTCTGTTGTGCCAAGAGTCCCTATGGATAAGAACTGACTTGGTGACCCCTAACAACAATAGCAACATATTAATTGATGTTTCCAAGTAAATAGAACAATACCTACCTCGTGAGTGTCCTGCATTCGTTTTCTAGGATTAGAAACAAAATTCTTCTCTTTAGTTATATCTAAGTGATTGGTGGTAGTTGGCCAGCCCATGATGGGAAGGCATATTCTGAACTTTTATCTGAAAACAACTTCGTATTTGGAATGAGGAATGAAGGAACGTATACTATAACTTCATGAAAATGTTTTTGGAGTATATATTTCTTCCATATAATAGAAAAACAAATTTCTCATATTTCTGAGATGTTAGAAATTCATTTGTAAGGTTGTTTTATTGATTCATAAATTAATTAGCATTCAATGTTAACCTTTCTTCAACACCAACATTTAACTTTATGACATGAGGTTGCTCGGGTATTGATGAATTTTAAACTATCAATTTCTCCTCTATAGAGTGAAATTCGTTGTCATTCATACTTTTTAAGATTTTTGCAAGCATTAAAGTAAAAATTATGCAAACTTTGCTATGATGCTATCCAGTAAATTCTCAATAAATGTTAACTCAAGTTGTTTTATTTTTATATGGGTTACTTGTAAATTTAAAGCCAAGAGAAAATTTTAACTCTCAGATAGATCTCTGGGTTGTTTTTGTTTTTACTTTTTCCCCTGAGGGTCACCATGTGTATTGATGCAGGCGATTTCACCTACGGACTGTGAGGAAATGGAAGCTTTTATTTGCAGAGTACATTGGAAAATACCTTTGAGAGATGAGCTTTCATAATAAATGTACTTGAGAAATAAATCAAGAACTTAAGCAGCTCCAAAGTTTAGACTTGGTACCTTCAAGGACTTGTGTTACTTTTGCAATATTACAAAAATCAAATCCATTGCCAGCCTGAGACTGTACGTAATATCTGGGAGGTTGTGAAAGACTTGTGGCAAGCCCCTGGACACTGTGGTGGGTAATCTCCCATTTCCTCCTGGTCAATTTAAAGAGGGCATGTCGAGAGATACACCTGGGCCTTCAAGTGAAAAATTGGAATCGGTGAAGGAACCTTCCGGAGTGGCTACAGGATAATCCGACACACTGTGCCTTGGTCTTAGAGTTTGATTGCTTTGCATTCTCTAGCAGACGGCACATAAAAATGCTCTGTGGCAAAAGAAAATTTCCACATTCAAATGTTTTTTTCTTTTTTCTATATCTAAAATTATGTATGCCAGATAATTGCCAATCATATAAATACATGCATTTAATCTAAAAGGAAATAATTGTAGAAAAATGCTTAAAACATTTTGACATTCACTTAATGAAGTGTGTAGCCATGAAAATTATAATTATTCGAGTTATGTATCAACTTGAAAGCATGGCTAAATTAAAACACTAAATTTTAAAAAGCAGCAAAGCAATGAATATATAATTTGAGCAAAGTTACATAAAATATTTATGTGTACTGATAAACATTAGGAGACAGTCCAAAAATATTAATAGAGATAAAGTGCTAAGGTAGAATAATTTGAGAGACAGCTTTCATCCCAAACTGTTTAAAAACACCCCAAAGTCAGTGAACCTGTTACTTGGTAATTTTTGCCTCAGTCAGAAATTGTCAAATAATAAGAAATGACTCTATTGTGTGCTTCCCAAGTGTTGCTGTTCTATGTGACATAGAGAATGGAAGTTTTAAAACTTTTTTTGAGTAGCAACTGCATGTGTATTTTCACCTGTTCATGGAGTGACCCCTAGAATGGTGATTTAATTTTTCACATTACTAAATCTGCAATTAAGATTTGGGGGAGATAATAGAGATGCAGACAGTAAAAGATGAATCTACTGATTTTAAAAGGTACCTTTGAGAAAAACCCCTTGAAAATTTGACAATAGCTCACAGATGGACTAAATCTGTGAGTTTTTAGGAGAAAAGCTGTGCTATGGAACTGTGTGTGTTCATACCGCCGTGTGAAGCAATCTGCTCCTTCGGGGAATCTGTGGTCTGGGGAGGAGGAGAGTACAGAAGTGTGCCACAACAGCTGTGAAGTAGGAGCAGCTTTGGTGCCATCTCTATAGGACCCCACTCCCATTGCTGTCAGGTCACTATTCCCCTTCCTAGAAGCTCTACAAAAGCAAGCAGAACTGCCCCTCAGGTTTTCAGCCTGTAATCCTTTTCAAACATTTTACTAAATACTTTTGTTGGCGGCTCTTACATCTCTTAACACAATCCATATATTCATCCCTTGTGTTGAGCACATTCGAACATATACTGCCACCATCATTTTTAAAGCATTCTCTTTCCTCCCCCGCCCTCCCTCCTAGTGAATCCTTGACAAGTTGTAGATGATTATTTTTATGTCTTCCAGCGCCCTTCACTCACGTTTCTGTTGTCTGTCGCCCCTGGGAGGGCATTATATGTTGATCCTTGTGATCAATTCCCCCTTTCTTCCCCCACCCCTGCCCCCCTGATCCTCTTGGGATCTCTATTCTCATTGTTGGTACCAAGCAGTCTGTCTATTCTGGATTCCCTGAGTTTCAGGTTCCTCTCTGCTACATGTGCATGATCTGGTCTAGTGTGACTTATAAGGTGGAATTGAAGTCCTGATATTGGGGAAAAGGAAACATTAAAGAACTAGAGCAGTGGGGTTAGCCGGGCAGTGATGATGCATACAAGCTTCCTCTAGTTCCTAAAGCCTTCCTCTCCACCCCCCAACCATCATGGTCCCAACTCTACCTTACAAATCCAGATGGACTGGAGAAGTCACACTAGAATAGAGGGGAGCTGGAGATATGGAGAAACCAAGATGGATGGGCCCCTTCGGACCAATGGTTAGATTAGAGATGCTGGAACATTGGAGAGAAGGTGCGGTAGAGAGACGGAACCAACAGCAAGGATATATACACAAGCTCATATTTGAATGATGGGCATCAAAGGAGTGGGTTGGGGGAGAGGTCAGGTAGTGTAAGATATGACAGAACAATAACAATGTATAAAGTATTGAGGGTTGGTGGGGAGGAGAGACCAGGGGAAGAGAGGTAGGGATGGAAAAGCCGATACTAGAGGCTTAAGAGAAAAGGCAGATGATTGGAGAACAATAATAGAAGTGGACATGTGAGGGTGCATGACACAGTATGCTTATTTGTATATTGTGAAAAAAGATGTATGAGACCCCAATAAAATTATTTTTAAAAAAAAGAACTAGAGACGTGGTTCTCAGCTTTCCTAATGCCACGACCATTTAGTACAGTTCCTCATGTTGTGGTGACTCCCCCAACCATTAAATTATTTCAGTTGCTACTTCACACCTGTAATTTTGTTACTGTTATGAATTGTAATGTACCATATTTTTCATACCATAAGATGTACCTGATCATAAGGCACATTCAGTTCTTAGAGCAGAAAACAAGAAAAAATTGAACCAAATAGCACCAGTATGCTAACATGTCCTGGAGTACCACACCTTCAGACCATAAGATGTACCTTTGCTTTTCACCCACTTTGGGAGGAAGAGTTACATCTTATGATCCAAAAAATATGGTAAATACTTAATATGCAAGATATTTTCATTGTTACAAATTGAACATAATTAAAGTGTATCAATGAACCACAAAAACAATATGTAATTACATATTGTGAAATACCGTCGGAAACACATATTTCCTATGATCTTAGCCAAATGATGTGAAAGGGTCATTTGATCCCCAAAGGGGTCATGACCCACAGGTTGAGAACCACTGAACTAGAGGAAAATTGTGTGCTTCATTGATGTTATACTGCACACTGACTGGCCCATCTCTTCCTTGTGACCTTTCTGTGAGGGGATGATCAATTATCTACAAATGGGCATTAGGTCTCCACGCCACCCCTAAACCCATTCACATTGAGTATGATTTTGTTCTGGGTCTCAGGTGCCTGATACCTGATCACAGCAACACCTCATAAGCACACAGTCTGTGGTTCTTCCATGTAGGCTCTGTTGCTTCTAAACTAGATAGCTGTTTGCTTACCCTCAAGCTGTTAAGATCCCAGATGCTGTGTCTTTTGATACCTGGGCACCATCAGCTCTCTTTACCACATTTACTCATGCATCCATTTTGTCTTTGGTGATTGTGTCAGGAAGATGAGCATCACAGAGTGCCAGATTACTAGAACAAAGTGCTCTTGTGTTGAGGGAGTACTTGAGTAGCGATCCAATGTCCATCTGCAAACTTAATTCTTACCATGTAGATATAAGTACATAGATCTATTCCCCCTCGTTATATTTATACCAAGAATAAATAAATTTAAAATATATGTAAAAATGTAAATATATTTACATATGCACATCCCTGTATTTAGACCTCTATAAATGTCCTTTGCCTTCTGCTTCTTTTCTCTGCTTCCTTTTACTTTCTTCTTGTCCCACCACCATGTTTGAATTTCATTTAGGTTTAGTAATTCCTCACTGCTACATTGCTGTTAACTCAGCCCGACTAGGCAGCCTATAGCCTCTCTCTGGTGAATTTAGTTCACTTATTGCAGCCTTGTCCGTGGGCTCCTCACTCTCCTTTCCCCATCATCTAGATAGACATGCAGATACATTAATAACCAAGTCAGTAATCTTTATGCAAACAAACCTCCATATATGTTATGGATTATCTGATGGGTTTGAACCCTGGATATTTGAGTTAGTCGCCAAGTGCATGCTAAACTGCCAAGGTGCAGAAACTTTGGTATGAAATTCTTGAGTACAACATGGAACATCAGCTGAAAGACATCCCAGAAGACAAGACTGGACATCTGCTTCTGAATGGTCACATCCCTGACAAGTCTATGGCTCGGTTTCACTCTGCCCACAAGATTCACCAGGCGCCGGCATGGACTTGGTGGCAACAAGCTCACTGAGGCTCTGGAGTGTCCATTAGTACTATCTAGAAAATCTCATTCAATTCCATTTATGTGTAATGAATAACTGGATTCAGAGTTCACCTATATAACCAGAACAACTTTCTATTCTCTGTTTCTTGGAATAGGACACCTGGTGATGCTGCTTGGTATGTCTTGTGCTGATCACCTCAGGCTTGGTGGTCCAAATCACCCAGCTACACCAGGATAGAAAAATGAGGGTATCTGCTCCCTACAAATGTACAGCCTCGTGAACCCCATACATTGTCACTATGAGCTGGAAACTTTCAGTGGCTATAGATGTGGTTCTTTGGTATAGACTCCAATTTCAAATCAACAGTTGCAGGTGATGCAAATATGGTTATTGAACTAGAGCTTGGGAAACTAACACCGATAGAACCAGTAGTAGGAGAGTGGTATTTATTCTTGATGAAAATAAAGGGGGGGTTAATTACCCACAGAAATTCCCGGAAATGTCTAACCAAATCCTTTTGGTTCTGAACAAATCACATTCTCATTCCTGAGATAATCATTGAGGTCAGGATAATTGAAAGACAGAGCTGGTTTAAACTAAACAGCATTTTCTACTTGCAAGAAGGAGATAGATAAGTCAGTACTCTTGTAAAACCACATGAGATGAGTGTATTCTCTGATAATTAAAGGGTCTGTCTGTAGAAGAAAAGTTAGATTGATGCTTTGAAAATTAGCATCAAAGATTTGCTATAAAAGGTACAATAACCTTATGTACTTTGGTATGAAATAAATATGTTTTTATTGTAAAATAATAACTATTATAAAACAGTAAAAGTTACGTCTTTATTCTTAACTAATAGAAAGGAAAAAGTTTGACATTTACTTAGCTAGATAAGCTAAATAACAATTTTTATTGCTTTTAATTTTTTAAAAATCCCTGTGAAGTACAGGCAGCTCATACATTTTTAGAGATGACAGCTTAATATGAATTACAAACTAAATGTTTATGTAATTCTTACATGACTTTAATATGAAGTTTGCCACACATATACAAACCTTTATAACTTCCTAAACTTATATATTGTGGCCTTAGAAATTATTGTGCTCTATCTCTCTCAATGTTATTTATTTTTCACTCCATAATTCACTCATTTATTTTTCTCTCGGTTTGCTATGCAAGCTTCATGAGCATAGGAACTATGTCTTTCTTGTTCACCTTTATATCTATGCTACCTAACCTAGTGCCACCTTGAGGTATATCTGTTATAATATTGAGATTACCCTTGATAAGGTTGTGGGCTTTCTCCCCTCCCATCTGTTGGAAATTGTTATAGGGGAGGAAAAGAAAGGTTTCTGGGCAAAGAAGAAATCATGCCTCAGGACTTGCTGAGTTCAAGTTGGCCAGACTATCCTATGAATTGTAAATTTGCCCTCCTATAAGCAGATAATGAAATTTTTGAAAGTTAATCTCATATATATTAATGTGGTTGTATATTCAATTATTGTACTACATATTTCATTTATCCTCAAATTGATCCCGGCTCATGGTGAACTCGCATGTGTCAGATAAGAACTGTGTTCTACAAAGTTCATTGACTTAGTTTTTGCAAATATCTCTCCAGGATTTTCTTCATAGATATGTCTAAGTGAACTTGAAATGATAAGTTTTCAGTTAGAAGTGAAGTACTTTTGCACCACCTAGGAACTTCATTTCATATATATTTTGGTACTGGCATGTGGCATGCTGCTATAACAAATGCCTAAGGTATATAAGTGGCTTTGGAATTGGACAATAAGCAAAACATTTTATTGGGGACTCTTACAACTCTTATAATAATCCATATATCAGCTGTATCAAGCGCATTTTAGCATATATTGCCATCATCATTTTCAAAACATTTTCTTTTTACTTGAGCCCTTGGTATCAACTCTTTTTCCCCTCCCCACTCTTCCACTCTCGTGACTCCTGGATAAATGATAGATTGCTATTTTCATTTCTAACACCATCTGCTGTCTCCTTTTACCCACTTTTCTGTTGTTCATCCTGGGAAGGGGGACTGAGGATGTTATATGTATATGTTATTTATACCCATTTTTACTTCAGCAATTGTGCCAGGGAGGTGAGCATCACAGAATGCCAAGTTATTAGAACAAACTGTTCTTGAGCTGAGGGAGGACTAGTGTAGCGGGCCAAATGTCCATCTGCTACCTTGATACTTAAAATATAAATACATATACATAGATCTATATCTCTATCATTGTATATTAACATTTATAAATCCCTATATTTATCCTTCTATAACTGTCTCGTGTCTCCTAGTTCTTTCCTTTATTTCCCAAAGGACATGTTTTATTTTGCTACTGTAGTTAGTTCTTTTATTGTTTTGGTGTGTTTTTCTGTGTATGAAATCCAGGTTAGGCAAATATTTAGAGAAAGTAATTGGATTAATAGTTTCTTGTCAACATAACAGTGGAGACTGTGGGAATGGGAATCAAATATCAATAATCATGAAAAGGAATAAAATGTTCTATAATTTGGTGGGAGGCATTGGTGCATTGCATACTCTTTTTTCATTTTTCATTTTTTATTTTTAATGATTTTATTGGGGGAATTGAACAATAAGTATATATTATAGAAGTATTGAAGTGCATTACACACAGTAACCTATGCTAAGCTTTGAATAAGTTGTTGGTAGAAATATACACAATAAAAAATAATTCTGTTGAAAGTTCAGACATAAGTCAGGGAACAAGAAGAGTAAGATTATATTATCTTATGTAATATTTATATGACCAAGAATTGAATGTGGCTAGAGATAGAAACCTTAATGGAAATGAGGAATATATTCTCAAACACTGACTATCATTGGAAATTATCATTGATATTAGCATAATATTGGAAAGGTAATTCTTGTTATAAAGTAATGGATAATTTGATAGAATTATAGTTTAACATTGACTTGAAAGAAGAATTTATAATCAATAAATTTGACTATTTAGCTATTTAGATTTGGGGAAATTTGAACAATATGACAGATACTTTTTGTTGATTATGCTAAAAATGAAACAAAAGAAATAAACTGATGTTGAAATTGTGGTAAAAGGGATCAGAACTTGATGATTTGGAAATGTTTCAGTATCTCCAGATAACTTGCTTGAAAAAGAGGTCCTGTCAAATTTTTCAGTGATTCAAGAGTACATGAAGATATGTTTGTGTGTGTTGACTTTTAAACAATTTATTCAATACAGTGTGAAGAAGACTTTACAGAGAAGGACCTTTAAAACAGATTACCTTGGTAACTTTCTTAGAGAAGTAGCTTTCTTAGATAATTAAAATAATGCTTATCTTTGCAAGAGTAACTTAAAATAGGATAGACCAAAAAACAAGAAAAGGAAAAAACTCACTGCCATACCATTACATCAATTTTAACTCATAGCAGCGCAACAGTATAGGGTAGAACTGTCCTGTGGGAGTCTAAGACTGCTACTCCTTAGGGGACTGGACATCCTTGTCTTATTTCCCACAGAGTAGGCTACCTAGTTAAAAATACCACCTGGGAAAAACTCAAGGGTAAGAAATGGAGCTAGTCAAGCTGCAAGAAAGACCCACCCCCAGGCAAACAACCTCATGACCACGTCACTGTAAGGCACTGGCTATAGGGAGCACCATCTTGGATCTGACTGTTGTCTTTTCAGAGGGCTGCTTAAAAAAAACGTATGCTACTTTAAAGAAAAACCTAACTGCAGCTAAGTCCGGAAGGCCACTGAATCACTCTAGAAAATCATCTCTTATCATCCTTAAGTCCTGAACATGACAAAATAGTTGTACCATTTTAAATTTCCACAAACAAGTCTAAGAGTTCCAGTTAGGCCACATCATTGCTCACATATACTGCTATCTGTCTTTTACATTTTATTTCAGATGTCTTGCCGCAGCCGCCACTCTGACCATTTGTCATACTGGGGCGACTGGTGTGTCACTATGCTGCTGGAAGCGATGCAGTGGCATTTCAAATACCAGCAGGATCATCCATGATGACAAGCTTTCAGCAGAGCTGTAGACTCACACAGATTAAAAAGGACTGAATTAAGCAACTCTGATGTAAAAGACCTCTTGAAATGATTTTTAAAAACTAAGATGTTACTTTGAGGATTAAGTTACGTATTGTCCATAGGTTAATGTGCACCTTCCCTAACTTGTGCATTTTCACTAGCCCCACATGCATGTAAAAAATAGGACAATGCATAAAAAAAACAATAAAGAACTGATGTTTTTAAATCTTACTATTGACAACGAAGGCTGAAAATAACATTTCTTTTAGAAGAAACATAGACTGAATAATCCTTAGAATCAAGAATGGCAAAACTTCATGGTATGGATATTGAATATGTTATCAAAAGGAACCAATTAGTCTCTGGAGAAGGATATGTCATGCTTGATAATGTGGAAAAGAGAAATATCCTCAAGGGGATGGATTGTGACAGTGATTGCACCAATGGGCTCACATTTACCAAACCGTTGTAAGGATTTCACAGGATCAGGCAGTTTTTTGTTCTACTGTGAAAGGGTCACTATGAATCATAAACCTACTAATGGTGTTATTATTGGACTAGTAAATTTCATGATTATCAGATCAAAATAGCTAATGATAACCCCTTTCTGCTCAGTAATATCTAGGACATTAGTATTTGTGCATTCTGTTTCATTATGACCACTTCCAATTGTCCTAGATTCATAATTTGCACACTCTAAATTCCAGCAGGAGCAGATTTTTGCAATGTCTTCTTCTTACCATGCTTGGCACCCAATCAGGAAATGAAGATGCAGGGCCTCCATTCCTTCAGGTTTCTTCCATTCATTTCACCATGATCGACTCCACACCAAGGAAGCAGCAGCTCCCCAGTCACATTAATGTTTCTGAACTATGCATAAAGTTGTCATCAGCTACTTCCACTGAACTGGGCAGATAGTGCCTTCCCTTTTGTCTGTCCAATCTGGAAGTTCTGCTGAACTTGCCTCCCTTTGCTGTCACTGGTCGCATTTGATATACCAATGACATACTTTACAGCATCACAGAAATGCACAGTATGACAAACTATCCGGTACATGGTATTACCCATTAACAGAGAAAACAAAACCATGCTGCCTTCCACAGTTTTGACTCAGTTTGAAGTAATCAGGATTATTATCCATTTCTTTTGCTCACCTACTCATTCAGACAGTTCTTCCACAAAATTCTGTTCACCCATTTTGTGCCTTCTACTGTACCTTTAAAAAGAAAATCAGGTCCTACCTATAAAGAATAATCATACTCATTAAGAAACAGACAAAAACCCAACCCATTATTTTTATAATTGTGAAGTATTAATAATATTAAAAGCCCTACTCTCTGTCATTGTGCAGATCAGACTGAGAGGGATTCCACAGAGTTTCCAAGGCTGTACATCTTGAGGGGGAAAAAAGCATCTTCTCGTGCAGAACAATGGTTGGATTCAAACTACCAATATTCCGAATTCACAGCCAAGTGCTCCAACTCTGGTACTACTAGTAGTTAGTTATGTGATAGGTACACAAACAATTAAGAAAGTATATCAATAAAATTCTTCTTCTTAAGTCTTCACACATGAAACATGCTCTATATTTAATGTGTAGCTACCCCCTTGGTGTCTGTGCAGACTAGGTCAAGAATACTACCATGGATACTAAAATCCACGGATATTTAAGTCCTTTGTGTTAAATCACATAGTATATGTATATATCTTAAGGGCACTCTACTGCATGTAAATGATATTCAACCACATCATTATACTCCCTCGTAGGCATTTAAGAATTGCTTTCAAGGAACCATTTTTTTCCCCACAGAAACAAAGCATGAACACAATAGAAGTAATGAACAGGGAATGGGAGAGAAAATAGGTGAACAATCGTCAAATTATGAGTGCTGGAGAGTGTGAGAAACTGAATGATGGGAGATTGCATCATGGAATGACTTCTGAATCACTTTATTTGTGTGGCTTTAGCAAAGCACATTGAAATTTTACAATTTAATTTTTTAATCTATAAATGATTTAATCTGCAGAATCAGAAGCTTTGGATACCAGAGAACCAACTATCTATATATAAAGCATAAATACATTTCAAAATTCTTAATATTCAGGAATGCTAAGTAAAGGGTAATGTCCTTCCCCATAAAACTGTAACAACTTAATCTCACTTAAATGTACTTATTTTTATTTGCTTGTTTTTTGAAAATGGAAAGACACTATTGAGACTATATTGTATTTAAAAGTACACCCTATATGTATTAAGCAAGAATAAATTGGTGGAATACAACTACTATCACTCATGTAACTGCGTATTCTCTGAAAGAATATTGTGATTCAGAGATGGTACTGGAAAAGCTTCCTAGATTTAATTTAATTAGCAAAGTACTGACCTTTTAAAAGTATTCACCTATAGTCTTTTGTCCCTATCATGTGGCTTATTCATTATGTTTTCTGCCTAAAGCCTAGAGCACATTGATTTCCAATTACCAGTTTATAAAACTGCCAAGTCATCTCTGTCAAGTCACTGTTTCGCCCAAGTAGTTTAAAAATTATGCAAGTCAACTCAAGTAACTGAAGCATTAATTAAAATCAGCAGATTGTAAAGAAATACTCAGGAGATATGAAAAAAACTATTCAGGATTTCAGAGAACTTGAGAGCAAGGTGACTGAGAGCCAAGACTCCAAAGTGATTTGTCACTGCAACTAAATGCCATATTCTGTCATATTTCTTCAGACAAAATATTCAGGGTTTTGGTTTAAATAAGTAGCTGTCTGTAAAACTTAGGTAAACTACTTATATAAATGTTTTCATAAAGAGTATGATCATTCTTCTGAGTGGACAAGTTATCTGGACAAGCTAGAGGAACAGTAAGAAAATCCAGGAAATTATATATTAAAAATTAAGTGTATATATCAGTTAGGATTATATTCATCTGAGAATAACAGAAACATTTTAGTATTTTAACTGGATTTACTATTGTAAATGTAAAATATTGAATAACCAGATAATATGTGAGGAGCAGGGAGCAGGTATAATTCTTTGCTTTTGACTGTGTCTTTCATGCTTAAGACTTCATCTAATAAAGCATTCTCTCACCATACATATTCAATCTCTATGCTGAGAAAAGAATCAGAGAAGTTGGATTATTTAAAGAGTAGTGAGGCATTACTAAAAAAAAAAAGATTGGATGAAGGCTTATTATCAACCAGCTATATGCAGAGTGTCACTCCCTTGCTAGCTAAAGTGAGGAGGATTGAATCACTTGCTGATGAAGGTAAGAAATCGTATTAGTAGCTTGTGATGTGCACAGGACATGCCTTCTTGCTGAAAGTGAGATGAACTTGAAGCACTTGCTGAAGAAGTTCAAGAATTGTAACTTTCAGTATGCATTACAAATCAATGTAAAGAAGATAAAAACTCCTAACTAGACAAAATAGGTAGCATCATGATAAATGGAGAAAAAATGAAGTCGTCAAGAGCATTGTCTTGCTTGGATCCACAATCAATGTTCATAGAAGCAGCTGTCAAGAGATCAAAAGATGCCTTGCATTAAGGAAAGCTGTTGCAGAAGACCTCTGTTAAGTAGTGAAAATCCACGATGTTACTTTGAGGACTAAGGTGCACCTGACGCAAGCCAAGGCAGTTAAAATGGTCTCATGTGTGTGGGAAAGTTGAACATTGAATAAGGAAGACCAAAGTAGCACTGATGCATTTGTGTTATGGTACTGGAAAAGCAGATTAAGTGCCATGGACTTCCAAAAGGACAAACCCAATTGTCTTGGAAGAGACAACGCCAGTGTTCTTCTGAGAAGGAAGGATGATGAGATTTATCTTACTTATTTTAGACATGTTGCCAGGAGAGGTCAGTTCTTAGAGAAGGACATCACACTAGATAAAGTACATGAGACAGTGGAAAAGAAGAAACCCTCAATGAATCGACTCAACACAATGGTTGCAACAATGGGGTAAAGCCTAGGCACAATTGTGAGAATGGCACGGGACAGGACGGTGTTTCATTCTGCTGTGGGTGGGAACTGACTCGAAGGCACCTAATCACACCGATGACATTAAATGTTAATATGGTAACAGTGCAGTGAACTGCTTAACATGGCTCTTCTAATCATAACCTTAGTTACTCCTTAGTTCACCTTCATTTCCCTGATGGATCTGAGTAGAAGGATGGGAAGAGATATTGAATGGATATTATGATTCATCTATGATTGCCAGCAGGCTTAATTGTGATTGACACACTGCTGGGTATAAAATCAACCACATAAAAACAGGAGGTCAGGAGTTTGCTAAGAGCTGGAATAGAGAACCAAGATTGGAGCAGGTCATGTGGACCCTGTGACTGTTCAATGCTATGTCTACTTGAACCTGTGTGAACGTTTCAGAAGGAAATTCAACCTATCTAACAAGTCACAACCTGATGATAACTTCATGGGAGTGTGGCCGTTGTATACAGGAACAGTGATAACACATGTCTTTCTTCCTCTTCTTCGTCCTCCTCACGGACACTCTATCTGCCTCCCGGGGCAGCCCCCTGCAGTACTGACCTGGTGAGCTGTCGGCAACATGTTTCCACCAAACTTGGATCCATTAATCACTGTACCGAATGGCCTATGATCTCCTGGCTTTCTGCTTCACCTTTCTGTGTCATCAGCCTGTATCTGGGTGTATCTGAAGAGGACACTGAGTGTTGTGAGACACAAGGACTTGAGTGATATTGGAGCAGGATGCCTTCTTGATATAAAGCACTTTCTTATACAAATAATGATGTTGTTGGTATTTTTTCTCTAGAAGCCTAGACTCAGACCCCGCCATTCCTGCAGAGTGAACCTGTTTAATCTAGGAAAGAGCTCTGACTTCAGAGAAACATCAACAGCAGAAGCAGGACCCAAAACATGCTTCCCATCCCACAGACATGGCAAATAAATCTGAGCCCTTTGGGTCAAAAAACTGGTTTGTGAAGCAGGGTGCTTCTTGGTTCTTGTGGGAGTTGGGCTTGCTGATCCACAGAGCTGGAACTGAAATGTCCTTTGGTTGAGGCTTGTCGTCAACTGGCATGCCTGTGGGCCTTTATTAGCAGTTCTAAAATCACTTCATAACATTGCTGAGCAGAACAAACCAGGTCAAACCCTGAGGGCCAGAAAGAGTTGCCTACAGGCACAACGGAAAAGAAACTGCCCTCTACAAACAGTTATATTCTGAGATTTTTTCACCTGATTTGCAACCTATTAACTTCCCTAATAAACCTTATAATGAGGAATATCATTTGTGAGCTTTGTGTGCCATTGTTAATTCATAATCAAACCCAATAGAACAGTAGAGAATTTTGGAGGGATTCATCAATGCCAGCATTGATAAGAAGGTCAGATGGTGGCTTATGTTTGAGCTCTGCTTCATGGAAATCAACCTTGGTAGCTAGGGGAAGTCAGATGTGACCTTCATACCATATCTACAATGATGAAGCTACTTATCTGTCATAATATCAAATCCTGAAATATTTTCACATGTTGATTAAATTTACATATGGGGAATCAAAATACTATTCAATGACTGCATTGTTTTACAACTTTTTTTTTTCCCAAATAAAATTTGGCTAATTGAGACTGAGCCCCAGTGACACAGTGGTTCAGTGTGGGACTGCGGCCCACAGGCTTGGCTGTTCAAATCCAGCAGCAGCTCTCCAGGAGCAAGGCTGGGTAGCTCCCACGACCACCAGAGGGCAGTGATGCTCCCCCAAATTGGCTAATTGAAATAACTAAGATTTAGGGGAACTCTGTTTTTTAAATGTTTGGGGAACTTTGAACTAATTTTTAAAAATTATTATGAGCTTATTAAAAGTAGTGATCTCTTTCAAATTTAGATTTCCTTCCTCATAATCTTAAAGCTTTCCAGAGGCACACCCAAAACCACTGTCATGGAGTTAATTTGGACTCATAGTGTTCCTAGAGAATAGATTCAGAGAATAGATTCAGGGGCAGTCTTGAACCACCAACCCTGTGGGAAAAGTATGAGTCTCCTTGCTTTCATAGAGCTGTACAGCCTCACACACCCTATATAAGCTGCCTATGAATTGGAAGTAGCTTGAAGGTGGTGGAGTTTGGTTATAGGAGAGTAGAAATGCCTCCTAGGGTTGGCCAGGCTCTTAACCCTTACTGAAACGGATGGCCACATGTTCTTTCCTATGCAATGGCTGACTTAAAATGACCAGATTTTAATCTGGACACCATTGACCAGGGGGAGGGGGGGGTTCTTGATTAAAAACGTGTTCTATGTGAAACAACAAAAATTTTCATAGAACACAAAATAATATTGCAATGTATCTCTTTTAATTTTAAAATGCAATGGAACATTGCTAAATAGTTAAAAAGCAGGATGTCTGGTCACCTTACAGCAGTCTAGCACTTTAATCACTACACCACCAAGTATTTTTTCTTCCCCAGTGGCAAAAGAGATTCTAGTTTTTATAGCCGTGATTTATATTAATATCATTCATGATGCAAAAAAATGTCAAAACCCTTATAATGTGTCCCAATTTAGGAAGCTGCTTCAGTGAAACTTAAGATAATGCATTTGGGGCTCATTTTCTAATTTTCTCCAAACATCTATCATGAAGCATTACATTTCCTTCATTTTTTTTCTTTATATTCTCTCTTAATAATTTTATTTGGGGCTCTTACATTTCTTATAGCAATCCATACAGTGGATCTCCAATCACAATTCATCCAGTGTGTTAAACACCTTTGTATATATGCCACCATCATCATTTTCAAAGCATTCTCTTCCCACTTGAGCCCCTGACATGAGCTCCCCACTTTTTCTCCCTCCCTCCCCCACCTACCCAAATATTATTTCCATATCTTACATCATCGTCATCCATTTCCCCTCACCACTTTTCTGCTATCCATCCCTCTGGGAGGAAGTTATTGGTTGATACTTGTGATTGATTCCTTTTCTTCCCACACCCTCCCCGAGTCCTCCTGGTATCTCTGTTCTCACTGTTGACCCTGAGGGGCTTATCTATCCTGGATTCCCTGTGTTGTGGGATCTTATCTATAGCAGTGTGCATGCTCTAGTTGAGTACGATTTGTAAGCAGAACTGAGGTCATAAAAATTAAATGCTTAGCTAATGGCTCCATGACAAAAAAATGCTTCATTGGTTCAACTTCAAATCAGGCTGTTTCCAATCAAGCAAACATGCTTTCTTTATCCATAAAATGGGAATAACAGAAGAACCTGCGTGTTTCATTGGGTTGTTGTGGCAATTAAATGAGAAAATGCATGCAAGAATATTGTCTAGTACAAAGTCAGTATTCAGTAAGTGTCAATGGTAATATCTGAGTTTTTATTAAATATAGATTTTTAATATAATGATACCTGTAAATTCATACTCTCTTTTTACAAGTAAGAAAGCTGAGGCACAGTGAGGAAAACTCTATGTGCAAAGTCACAATACTACTTAAGGGAGTAATTGAAATTTGATGAGCTATCCTATGATCAGGATTTTTGTATCAGGCAGTTTCTGTCAAACATCTATAGATTTGGATTCAAAACCACTCTCCTGTGAACACCAAATGATTCTCTTAAGGTTCCAAGCAGGTGATATAGGTGAAGGTATTTGAAAAGTACAACACACTACACAGATGCCACATACTCTCAACCTATTCCTAAAGTGATTCATAGAGTAGCCTGGATGCAATGTGACTAAGAAATGATATCAATGCTGTCTTTGATTGGAATCTGTGTCCAGAGATCTTGACTTAAGGAATCTAGTCCTAAAATATTTAAGTCTGGTGTACAGAGCTGCTCTGTCACCATCTGTTTCTGAATTTTGAAATGAACTCTAAATTGTATAAATGACATGTACCACAAAGCAGTATCAGTGATGGAATGTACAAGAAATGAGGTGGAAATCTGGAAAAATATGAACTACAAGAAAAAATAGTAGAATCTTCCAAGTTAAGGAAATCATTGAGTAGTTTCAGTCTATGATCACTCAGTTCTTTTTAGAAAATAGAGCTGATGTAATATACAATCTCAGTTGGTTTATAATATGAAAACTGAATTTAAAATAATAAAAATCATTAATAGCTCCAAAATCTAAATATTACATTGGGTCTGAAAACTTGTGATCAATTCATGAAAAAAACAATTAAAATATTCCTCCCTAGATTCAACAGCCCATGCAGTATAATTTTCAGTGTTGTCAAGTTATCCTGGTGGCACCATGGTTATTTGTTGAGCTGCAATCTACACGGTCAGCAGCTCAGTCACCAACTCTCCCTGGGAGAAAGACGGGGTTTTCTACTCTTGTAAATCTACATGGGGCAGTTTTACTCTTTCCTATAAGGCCACTATAAGTTGGCCTCAACTCAACAGCAGTGAATGTGATTTTGATCATCTCCTTTTACCACAAATAATCTTTTATCAAGGATTACTATAACCCCTTTTGAAGTCTCATTACAAATCAATTTTCATTTTTTCCACCAGTTTCAAAGGCATATAATTCACATGTTGTACAATTCTATAGTTCAATCACATCAAGATGAGTTATACAGTCCTTACCACAATCAATTTTAGTGCCTGTTCTTCATTCTTATATTCATCATTATTAGTTCTTCACTTCTTCTTCAACCTCCCATGCCTTTCCCTTAAAGAAATATTAATCTAGCTATAGTCTCCATAGCTTTAGCTAACCTGGATTTCATATACAACAACAGCAAAAACATTCTAACAAAAAATAAATAAAAAGTAAGACAGATAAAAGTTTCAATGGAAAAAAAAGCAAAAAAATAAAAATGAGAACAAAATTAAATGAATAATCATGGAAATCACATGATAGGATGCTAAATTTTAATCTAATTCCCTCTGCAATGATCCACTTTCCAGAGGATTCTGCAACATAGGAAGGCTATTTAAATTTTTGGACCCTTGTTAGAGGGGATCCATCAGGGGCATAATCCACATGCATTTCCCCTTCACTTTTTAAAAAAATGAAACATCTTTAGAATGGATTGAAAGTGAGATCCAATAATATTACATTTTGACTTAGGTACATCTGCCATAATCAACTTTACAATGATCTCTATTTTATATCAGGTCTATTCAAATCCCTCAACTCTGTTCAGAGGGAATTCACTGGAGGCTTAATTGATGTGCAGATCTGTCTAGTGGATTCTAGATTTCCACTGCTACACAGAGCCTACTGAAAATCACGTGTTCACAATTTAAACTCTGATCCCATCCCTCCTTTAGATTTGGATTATATCATTTACATCCTTGGATAACACAAGTTGGTGTTCTTCTTTCGTGTGAACTTAGCTGACACTGCACTTATATGGTTGCTTGTTTTTAAACCAGCCTTTAAGAACCCAGGTACTATTCTTTCTGATAGCAAGGCACCCTCGAGTTTCTTTACCTCAATTTGCTAGAGTACTGATATCTTTAACGAGCTCTTCATGAGGATGAATATCAACCAAGACTGTGCCATCAGAATTAAGTGATCTCAGATTGTGGTTAAATTGAGTGCAAATCTAAAATCCATTCAAGCATCTATGGTTTATTTATGTCCCTGGTTAGCCTTAGAGACATCGCTGTAATTTTATGTTATAGGACATGATTAGTCATCCTCGTCGGCCATCACTTACACTTCCATCAAGCCATAATTTTCTAACTCTAAGGCAGAAAAACAAATTTGTATTTTATAAATATGAGATTGATTAGCATTTATAATTTTTACATAACTGGTGTATAACTTGAAATTTATTAGGAATTAATACATTTTTCAAAGCTTTTCATTTAGTCATTGTGTTAGAAAAAATGTCGAAAAACATTTTATCACTAGTCTTCATGAAAAGAAAGGAAGATAGAGTAAGGGTACTCCAGTATCTTAGTTATCCCATGTTGCTAACACAGAAAAAGTACAAATGATTATAATATTGGTTTTAATGGTGCTTAATGGGATCTATTTTCTCACAGATCTGGAGTCTAGAAGTGAGAATTCTACATTTCCAGAATCCTTTGGTAACCAATTTTATCTAGTGGGAACAGAACATGTTTAGACCAGAGTTTTCCAAAGGGACTACATCCCCAGAACTCCTTCCACCTAATATAAACTAGTGGAAAAGCGTATTTGTAGAGAAGAGAACTTTGAATTTGAGTGCTTTAGGGAAATGCAGCCAGCCAATGCAGTCTGTTTAATTTCACAAACTCTGGGTTTACCATCACTCAATATGGCAGCCACCTGGGATCGATATGGGAGCCACATGAAAGCTACTTGTGAGTCAACCATAGACCAAATAACTCTACATCTTGAAGATCCCTTCTGACTTTAGAAACACTTTGTGCAGGTTTTCTTTCTCTGTTAAGTGCTCTTTTTATTGTTTTAATGGGACAGTCCTTCAGAAGTGTGCTATTTATTTTTAATAGGTATAATAAGGACTTTTAAAACAAAATGTTATAAAAGTATAATGTTTAACTTCAGATGGTATTAATTAGATCAAATGCATATGAATATGTTTTCTTTCTTGAGGAGTTCAACTTTGATTTATTACATGTATATGCTTATGAATCAGTTTTAATAAAGAACTAATTAAATATATATGTGTTAATATATTTTCTATATGAATCTATATATAAATATATCAAATATAAAAGTAAACATTACATATATAATAAAGCAGCTAAGACCTCTTCATGAGCTCCTCTGTTTGCATATATAGCAACATTAGAATCAAGATCTTTTAAAAATCTGCTAATATTAAATTGCAATACAAAAGTTTTGCAATAATTTGATCTAAAACCAAATCTGATGAAAAGCTATTATCCACTGTATGTGGCCATACCTACCCTCTGGATACCTGTCTCTGTAAGCATGGCACAGAGCCCTGGTGAGAGCCTTGGTGGGTTAAGCTTTGGGCCGCCAAACACAAGGTGAGCAGTTCAAGTAGGAGAATGAAGTGTTCTGCCTCTGTGGGGACTTTCAGTCTCAGAAATGCACAGATCATAGTTTTACACTCTCTTCCTACAAGGTTTCCATGAATCAGAATCAACTTGATGGCAATGGCCAGACGTTGTTATACAAGAAATGTGGGACTATATCTCAAACCATTTCCCCCACAAGTTTTTGGACAGATGAATCCAGGGCAGTTCGAAGGGGAGTTTTTAGATTTTTCCAACCCTCAAATGATCACCTTAATGAGCTAACATTTTATGATCATCATACTGGGTTAGCACTTTTCCTAAATCCCGGGACGTCCAAGATGTCTCTTAGCCCTGTCCCCTGCCTTTCCTGAGTCTTCTACCTTCTGCGACGTTAGCAATCTGTCAGACTTAATAGCTTTCAGCATCTGTTGTGTGGAATGGGGCTAGCTTATTAAAGAAAGAGTTTCTCCAGAAATATAGACCTTTAGGTTTTATCAGAAGTGGGTAAGGAAGCTTGGATTATGCAGCTAGACTTGTTAATTCTAGGAACTCCGATTCAAGAAAGGAAATGGTTTTCCAAGCAGTCTTATATCATGGGCAGAGGGACAGAGTATGCTCAGACCACTGTCGTGCTCTCTGCACTCATTCCGATGAGAAAACAAAATGCAATACTTTCCAGCACATCTCTGGGATGCATCCTTAAGAACTGAGGCAAGCTTAATCCTCAGACCAAAACAAGGAAGAAATGGATTTGTTGAATTATGTTAAACTGTGAAAAATATTAGCCTGAAAATGGTAATCCAAATTATACCACTTTACATCTAAACTTGAGAGTACTGCCATGTGGGAACCCTGAGTAAGGTGTCATGCCTGCGCAGGGCAGTGGCTGCAGTGCTAGATGGTGCACTTCTCCCTCTCTAAGCACTCTCAGTGCCCCTGAGTGGACTCCGACTCAGGGCAGCCCTGTCAGACAGAGCAGAACTGCCTCCGGGAGTTTACAAAACTGCAACCCTTTAGGTGAGTAGAAACGCCCATGTTTCTCAGAGGAGCAACTAAGAGTGGTGGTTTTGAACTATCGACCTTGCAGTGTGCAGCCCAACACATAACCACTACACCAGTGGTCCTCAAACTGCGGCTAGTGAGCCCTCTGCGGCTCTTTCTGTGTGAACTTGCAGCTCTAAAGACACATTAAAGCATTTGAAGGTTATTATTTCAGATCACAGTGATTTCATTTCTGTGGCTCTTGACTTGAGTGATTTTAAAGTTGTTAGGAGAAACAGGATTGGCTCTTGGGTCTCAAGAGTTCGCGGACCCCAGCACCACATCATCAGGAAGCCTCTTACAAAATTCTCCAACCCCGCCTCTCTAGCAGTGATTCTCAACCCTCCCAGGCTGCGACCCTTCCATGCCGCGGTGTCGCCCAACCATAAAATTACTCTGTCGCTATTTCATCACTGTAATTTTGCTGTTATGAATCATAATGTAAATATCTGATATGCAGGATGCATTTTCATTGATACAAATTGAGCATAATTAAAGCACAGTGATTAATCACAAAACAATATGTAATGATATATTGTGAAATACTTATGAGTCTTCTGATGGTGTCTTAGGTGGACCCTATGAAAGGATCATTCAACCCCAAAGGGGTCTCAACCCACAGGTTGAAAACCGCTACTCTATATCAAACCGGATCTAATTTTTCTCTTGAAAAAACAAGAACTGACTCCTGTAACAATCTTACATTTTCCCTTTATATTTACAAAGCAGAGGACTCAGCTGGACAATTTAAGGTATACTTGCTCACCGCCCTCAAGTCGATACTGACGTATAACAAGCCTATAAGACAGAGCAGAACCGCCTCTGTGGATTCCCAAGCCTATACTCCTTATCAGGGTGGGAAGCCGCCTCTTTCTGCCACAGATCAGCGAGTGGGAGGAGCCTGCTGAGCCTGCACATAGCAGATAATAAGGAGCAAATCTTTTAAATTGTGGGAAATATACTTCCACTAAATTAAAAATCAAGATCATTAGTCTAGCTGGTAGTTTTAGGGTCTAGGGGAAAACTGATGAAGCCTTGCCTTCATAATCCACTTTGTCTTACGGGGCAGTAGAAGACAAATAATCTCTATCAATGTCTATAATAAGGACAAAAATGAAAACCAAATTCGTTGTCCTTGAGTCAACTCCAGCTCATAGTGGCCCAATAGAACAGGAGAACTAATATGCTCGGGTCAATATCCACCTGCACCCCTTGTGTTCTACTACTCCCTGTATGGTATGTGAATGCTACTCTAAGTCTGGCATCTTGAGTCACAGGATCATCCACATTCCATCATAAGAACCCTTCTGCAGTGAATAACCCCAGGCCCCTTCCACCTTGAATGAGGTGCGAGAGCATGTGCAGTCTAGACAACTGTGTCCTCTCACTAACCCAGATGCACGAATCCCCAGAAAGAGACACATTATCTAGTCCACCCTCCTCCCAAGACCCAACGTAGAATCAAAGCGTGTATCTGAGAGCACTTAGGAGGAAATGGTTCACAGTTCCGAACGGAGGCATGGTGGAGGGCAGGAGGATGTTGATGAATCCCGGAAGTCTAAAGGAATAAAAGACCCAAGGTTACCCAGCTTTGGAAGACCATGGATTTGGGTCAGAAGATCCCTTGCTGTTCTTTGTGTAGATAATAATATAACCTTCTGTTTCTCTTGGACCCAATGTCACCTATATTTCAAATACCTAGTAAAACAGAGCATAGACCCATGAGTTTGATGGTAACAGAACTGCTCCTTTGAGTTTCAGAGAATTTAATTTTGGGGGGGAGCAAACAGTTTCATCTGGCTGCTGGTTGGGAGGTGCTGACCTAGCACCTCAAAAAGCTCAAGGTTATCAAAGAATCATGGATAGATTGTGTGAGGGGCCCAAAGGAAATGCACAGGGCTTGCTTAAAGAGATCAAAAGAGACCTGTGTAAATGGAAGAGTTTCATTTGAGCAAGTCACTCCAAGACCCAGAGTGGCACTCCTCCTGGCAGTGGAAACACAAATGAAAACTTCCCAAGTCAGTGTGTATAAAGAAAGGGGAGAGGGAAGAAGGACCTGAGATGATTTTAGAGAGTGCTTACTTCCATCTGGTCTCTTAATTTTGGTAATCTATAAGGTTCAAAAAGAATATGTCAAGACCAAAACAGTCATAGTTTTACTCACTTCTCATTTGGGGGATCTTTAAGAATACATCTGAATTACTAAAGTTTGGAATGAAGCAAAAACTAAACTGGAGCTCCAGACCTAACCTTTACTCTTAAAGTACAAACAATAATAGAAACAATACTGAGAATTTCACAGACTATATCACCCAAATAGCAAAGTGATTATCTTTGAAGTATAAAGAAAATAGAGTGGTATGTGCAAAAAGGACAAAATAAAAATTTACTCAGGAAAGAGCAGGTACAAAGTCATATAAGCATTGAATGAAGTAATCTGTACTGAGAGGCATGCTTCCTAAATTGTGTTTATCATCTCAAATAATACAAGGGTGGTAACAGTTAAGAGAGACAAAGAAAAACACAAGACATAAAATTGCCTTCCTATCATTCAGCTGTCACATGAACAATGTTACACATACTGTGAAAGCACACCCCATTACATTTCAGCTTAAAAAGGTATTTCTTAACACTGGATAATCAAACTCCTTAAAGATATCTACAAAAATAAAATTTATACTAAAATTATATATAAAGTGTATCAGTGATCCAAAATGTAGGACAGATGTTCTTTCTCTCTCTCACTTGTCTCTGAAACTCATGGTAATCACCCCGACCCCTCCTGACTATCAGACTGCAGTTATCTCAGCAAGGGTTACTCTCCACTGCTGCTGAAAGGGAAGCTTTGTTTCAGCGATGTGAATGGTGCATCTTTTGCTTTTCTCTTATGACTACTGTTCATGTGACACTATTTTTAAGCAACCTAAAATTTCTTGAAGAGTAAGTAAGAAGAGGGTGGATGTTATTCGCAATAATATTATAAAGAGAAAAACTGGGTAATCCACTTGTTTTTGCTGTCAGACATTAGTTTTTAAAGCCACTTTTGTTAAAGTAAATACATTATGAAATATTCACTTGCCATTTTGAAATTAAGATGCAGGCTTGGTGGCCTTAATGAATGAGTTTTATTTTAGGAAGCTGCTGGCCAGACAGAAAACAGGAAGTACTAATTTTCTATTTCTAATAGAAGTAGAAATTTAAACATCTACCCTAATGTCATATCTGAAAGCTGAAATATCAGGAAAGGGAACCTCTCAGAGAAAAGGGAACATTTAAGAGAAAGGACAGGAGCATCTTGAACTCCTGCATGGGTTCTGAGGCCCAAGGGAATGTTAGAAAATTTGAGGAAATTTTTTCAATTCTAGAAGAAAATTCCTTCATAATCTACCCACAAACAGGTACAGCTAAATCAAAATACAATGAACAGTGAGACAAAGAAGGGGACCACTTAATACCTTCTAGACTCATTAGTTCTTATGTGGCATGATGAGTTACACCACCATCACCACCCAAATTCCTATAAGATCAGGAGTACCTAGAAGATAGCTGAGCTGGCTCCCACTGTAAAATTGGAGATATCATGGCAAAAACTAAGCTAATCAGTGAATGAAGACAATGTCATGACTTGATATAACATAGAAAGAATTCAGTTGTCAAATTATGTTTAGCAAAATTCCAGGAGACTATATACACTCTTACAATAAGTAGATGCATTTATATTTACATATACATTACATATACATATATATGACTACTTCATCTTCTCTCTATCATCAGGATCTCCATATGCCTAAGCACCAATTTACAAAGCATAGGGAAGAAGGTAGAACTGTAAGACTGCGCATTTGTTTAAATATTTCTTTCATTATAACATTAGACTGAAGTAACTAGTTTTTATATAGATCATGGTTCCATCCTTACATACAAATTATTCATTAAGATGAAAGTTCAGCCAGATAAAATTATCTGAAAAAAAAATAGAAGTTTCTGAGAGGTTGAGACGGAGCTGCAGAAAGAAGATGCTCTGTCAGAGATGAAAAGTAAAGAAAGGCTTTATTGAGGTACGGAAGGACTTTGGGGAAGGGAAGGAACAGCAGATGTGTTAGTCCAGATAAACTAGAGCAAAAAAATTTCATAGACACCCATATAGATATAAGGAAAGGGTTTATATACAAAAGGAATGGGACATTGAGAAAGCATCCCAGCCCAGTCCAGTTCAAAGTCATAAGTCCAATATTAACCCATATGCCCGATACTAGTCTATAAAGTCTCCTTCCGACTCACAAAGTCACAGGCCAGTGGGTGCAGAGTCCCGGCACCGACAGGGGTCTCCCCATGGCTCCTCGATTGCAGGGCTCAGGGTCCATCAAAACAGCATTCCAGGGTGGCAGAAGCAACTCATCAAGGCCTCTCCAGTTTCAGAGGTCTGGCTCCATCAGGGCAAAGCTGTTTGACTTTTACTCCGGTTCCTTCAGCTTCTCGGATGCTGCCATCATGTCTTGCCCGTGATTCATCGTCTCTGAGACTAACTCCCAGCAACTGGAGAAGACAGCTTCTCATCTTCACGCGATGAGATTTCCCAGAGGTATCAGGAGAAAGCCATGCCCACACAGAGGCCTCATTGGCTACTCCAGATTAGCAGGCTAGACTCCACCCCTACATCTCAATCATGAAATTAACATAAGCACATGACTGCCACAGCAGAGGAAGGGGAAAGAGCAGTTAGGCCAGGGAACCCATGGGGCACTGGGATATACATAGGGATATACATAGGGTTTGAGCTACAAGCATGTGTGCTACTAACGGAAAAGTGAGGCTGCTCCTGCGCTGCGTTTGCAAGTTTCAGGTTGGGAGATGACCTGTTGGCAAATTATCTCTTTTTTTCAAACTTGCTTCCTGGAATGTTAAGGGGGTAGGGGGGCTCCATGCCCTGCCCAGGTAGAGGCTGTACCCTACCTGGGGAGATAAGCTCTGCGAGATGCCAGAAGCAGGGGTCACACAGTTAAGCAAGGTATCTATTTCCTTCTTGTGAGACTGGTGCAAAGGTGTGCAAGGGAATGCCTGGTCTGGAGGACATCTTGGTCCAAATAGCTGAAACTCTTGATAGTGAAAAATGGATGTCGTATTCTATCATTAACTACTTCCTTCTGACATGTGGCGAAGTGGGGAGGATTAAGAGTTGGGAAGTTCAGGGCCCAGGCCTGCTGGCAGCAGACTATAGATGTGAAGGAAGAACATGTTGAGGGTCAAATCAGAGATGGTTTTCATCCATTAAACACACAGAGAGTTAGAAACAATAATACACAAGTTACTATTAAAGGTCTGACAATGGGGCATAATCCAGGACATTACAGAATTTTGAAACCACAAGGAGGGGCCCCGTGGTGCCGCACTGACATTTTCTGATTTCATCAGCCATATTGCGGAGGGCTTTAACATTTTGTTCAACTATACCTGATTCGTTAATATAATCATTCAAAAACATACATGTCCCCCCTTTATCTCCTTTAGTAAATTAAGGATTTAGCGATTTTTCAAAGTGACGAGCTAAGGATGTTAATTGTTTTTGGAAGGAGACAAGTGATTTACAATTATAATCCATCAGGAACTGCACCTTGTCATTAAAGGTTGGAGCTTGAATAATGGTTTGTCCTATTGCCCCCCTCTCACTGCCCCTCCCCCTTCCAGACATGCCAGCTGCAGCTAAGGGGGAAGCAAAGCTGAGTTTCACTAGCACTGGTAGGAAAACTTCCCATTTGGCTCTAGATCCAGAGTGAGTGTACAAGTTTCACAGCCACTGGAATTTCTCTGTGCTATTCATTATAAGTTGAAGCACTATTGTCACTGGGAGGATCACTGGGAAGCAGAGGCATGGTTAGAGTCCCTAAGGCATTTAGTAAGGGTTCCATTGACCAGAAGAAGGTTCCCAGAGGGGTTTTAAGGGCACTTCTAATGTTTACAGTGTGATTACAAATTTAAAATGAAGAGGAGTGAGGAGTGGCTTGAATCTGGGTTCAGCCAAGCAGAGTAAGTCCACCCATGATTCTCCAGAGGCAGTTTAGACAAGTGATTTTTTTATAATCCCATTCATCTTTTCAACCTTTCCAGATGATTGAGGCTGGTATTGAATGTGTAGATACCACTTAATATTTAAGGAGAGTGAATCTGGGATATGAAGCAGGGACCATTATCTGATCATGTGGAATTGGGGAGACCAAACTTGGGAATGATTTGAGTCAACCAAAATGTCTGTGACCATGTATGCTGTCTCTCATCGCACAGGAAAGGCATTGACCCAACCTATAAAGGTATCCACTAGGGAGAACCTAGGGAAGATGGCAGCCAGATAGGAAGCCCACGCCCGGAGCTCCTGGAGATCAATGAGTGGGGGTGACACGGGGAAGGGTGGGGCTCTCAAATTGGGCTTTGTGACTCCAGGAAAGCTCAGAGCCTCCTCGGAACCAGGAGCAGGCGCGACCCACACGCCCGCGCTCCCACAGACACTGCTGGTTCTTTGTGCCAGCGGGATCCAGGGCACCACTCTGCGACCCTGAGATCTGGGACCCGCAGTTAATCAGCACCCGCGCGCAAGTGCTGACCAGTCCTCTCCACCCGGAGGTGCCCAGAGTGCCCAGGGGACACTCCATTAACACCCACACCCCTTGCTCCCCACCCTCAGGGACTCATGTGACCCTAGCAGAACAGTGGGCCAGCCCCTCCCCCACCCCGGAGGCCTGCCCCCAGGCGCACCTTAAGGGCACCAACACTGGCAAGGATAAGATCAAGCCATCCCCTAAACCCAAGTCTGCCCACCTGGACCACACATTCTAACAGTAGTGAAAGGAACGCCTGCACTCCTCACAGTCACCAGCACTCCTCAGGGCGCCTGCCCCAAGACATGCAATAGAGAGGTCTGCTTTACTTTGCCTCCTGGATACACAGTCAGCCCGTCCTCCCCACACCAGAGTGCTAGAGGATTTTTTCCCACCTATCTGTGACAAGTGCCCCTAGCCAGGAACAGATCAACCAACTCCCAACCCACCACTAAACCCACTCCCCTGCTCAGCCAACACACTCCATCAGAACTGCAAGGTCTAGCTGCAAACAGTTACTGAGGAAAGCTATAATATAAGACCAGCCTCATAAAGAGAGACCCCAGGGTCACAAAACACCAAGGAAAATGCCACCTAATACGAATAAATCAAACAAAAAACAGCTAGCAGCTTCCACAGTATCAAGAAAAGAGAAACTGGATCCCATGCAAGAAGATCAGCTGGACCTAACAGCAGTCATAGAAAATGTGGAGATTGATCAACCACAGAAAGAAATCTTCAAGATGTTACTAACACATATGCAGCTCTTGAGCGACGCATTAAAGAAGAAAGAAGAATTGATACAGGAGATAAAGGCCACACACCAAAGGGAAATCCAAGAACTAAAGAGTGAGCTAACAAAAACTAATAGTAAGCTCTCAGATTTTTGCCAGAGAATGGAGGAGGCAGAAAATAGGACAAGTGACTTAGAGGACTCACAAGTAGAAATTAATAAGTGGGAGAAAAATCTAACAAGTCTGTGAGAGAAGCAGAATAAAATATTAGATGCCTGGCTTTACCATGAAAAGAAACAACATTAGGATTATCAGTCTGCCGGAGGATGAGGCATCAAGAAAACCAACATCCAAAATAGTGAGGGAATGCTTAAGGAACACTTCCCTAGCTTAATGAATGAAAACCATATAACCATACAGGAGGCGGAAAGAACACCAGCTAGACTAAACCCCAAGAAGAAAACACCAAGACATATAGTTGTTAAACTATCCAATTATGAAGAAAAAGAGAAAATTATGAGAGCAGCTAGGGAAAAAAGGGCAATCACATATAAAGGCAAACAGATAAGAATATGCTTGGACCTACCAATGGAAACGATGAAGAAGAGGAGA